>JAQFYQ010001356.1:0-13487 GCA_034694885.1 Buchholzia appendiculata | reverse complement strand
ACGTGCGACACGACGTGCGACATGCGACACAGCATGCGACATGCGACACGACGTGCGACATGCGCATACCTAGCTGGCGAAGTGACAACTTCTGTGTGATTCAGTAATTCTGTGATTCAGCTTAGTTTGTGAGCTAAACTAGCTTAATACATGCAAATCATAATGATAATGCATACCTTCCTCTAATTGGTGGGGGGGACCCGGGGGGGGAGTAACTAGCTTCCTAGATGTGTGACATTGTCGCCATATTCTTCCCTCATATCTTGGCCTCATATAGACAGGAACTATATTACTAGAATATGATCTGACCAGAAATAAATACATAATGATTTACAATTGACTGCATCAGTTTGATCATGACATGACGTCTGACAAGTCCAAAAGTTCAAAGCCCGAATTTGTATATAGAATTAATTAATTACACAATATAATTTGCTGAATGCAATTATTGATTACATTGTAAAATTTTCCTTAACACCACTATTTACGTACGGCCCACTTGTATTTATTGATTCAGCCATAGTTTACCTACATAGTTCTGTCTAAAGACTAACAGGCTTGTGACGGTCTAAAGTTTCATGATTTATTGACGCCGTGGTTTTCCACCTTTGTTACATACATTTTTTGTATTATAAACCTCTACGCCAGGTCCTGTTGTGTAAGCCTACCTATTTATGTGTCATCAATCAGAATTGTATGATATTTATAGGCTGCATGACAGCGCCGCAGTCATGCAGCCGCCTCTGGCAGCGTCACGGCTGCAATAAATAACTGTGAGGACAGTCGTCACAAATGTTTATAAATTAAACTGTTTATACCGCCATACACACAGGCGCTATCATAGTGGTCTAATTCTGTGTGAGTGTTGCATTCTGATGGTTCAAATGTTCAAAATTTGCATGTAAACATTTTTTATGCAATTTTTCTTGATGGAACCTTAAAACTTTGCATTCCGTTGCATACATAGCCTGAAATAGTTTGTATGTGATTAACTAACCAATACTATGTCTGTCTGTTTGTATGTAACTAACTAACCAATACTTTGTATGTATGAATGTAACTAACTGACCAATACTTTGTATGTACATGTATGTGTGCAACTAACTAACCAATACTTTGTCTGTCTGTTTGTATGTAACTAACTAACCAATACTTTGTATGCATGATTGTAACTAACTAACCAATACTTTGTATGCATGAATGTAACTAACTAACTCACTCAGTTTGAACGAAGTGGGTGTCAACTCGCTGGAGTTAATTCAGTGTTTTACAAATTAATTATCGTCATCGATTTAATATCTGCTGTTGATCAGCAGAACTCTGTCGCAATGATGGTGTTAGACTATAGGTCTGAAGCGAACGTGTGTCCGCATGGATTCATTCATTCATTCATTAGTTTTTGAACAAATATTATTTTTATAGGCTAGTATTGAGTGTGTTACCTGATGTAGCCTACAAACTTAGTTTATGCATTTTACATACATGAATGTTTATACAACGCATTTTGTGCGACTTGATTTAAGCTTTTGTCTAGATCTCTAAAGTTTCCAGTGATTATTAAATATAATAATATTTCTAACATTATTTTGAATAGTTTTTTTAAATTTGGATATGACTGTCTTTGCCAGGTACTCTGTATATTGCCTTCCTGGATCAGTCGGACGACCAGAGAGGGAATTACTACCGTTGCAATATCATCAACACCGTCAACAACCGGATTGAAGTGTCAACATCTTACACCAGAGTCAACGTTATACCATCTACCGGTAGGTCAAGGCTATACTATCCACAGGTAGGCCTAGGTTATGCCCTCTACAGGGAGGCCTAGCCTAGGTTATGCCATCCACAGGTGGGTCTAGGTTATGCCATTCACAGGTAGGCCTAGCCTAGGTTATGCCATCCACAGGTAGGCCTAGCCTAGGTTATATCATCCACAGGTAGGCCTAGCCTAGGTTATGCTATCCACAGGTAGACCTAGGTTATAACGTCTGCAGGTAGGCCTAGGTTATGCTATCCACAGGTAGGCCTAGGCTAGGTTATGCCATCCACAGGTAGGCCTAGATTATAAGCTATACCACATAAGTTATAGACAGAAATTGATTTTTACTTTACTTATTAACTGCCATATACTTGCTGTATATTCAGTGTAATTTGAGAAAAATAAATTATAAATAACTGTATAATATGTATATAGATGTTTATGTAATTAATTATAGTATCGACTTGTTACAGTAAATGGTTGAAAGCGCTTGAGGTGTGCATAACTGTCTGTGTTGCGAGATTTGGTTAACTAGAAATGCTGGTAGATATGTGTAACAGACTATAATGTGAGATATGTATAACTGGCTATGTTGCGAGATATGTATAACTGACTATGTTATGAGCTATTTATAACTGTCTATGTTGTGAGATATCTATAACTGACAATGTTATGAGATATGTATAACTGTTGTGAGATATGTATAACTGGCTATGTTGCGAGATATTTATAACTGACTATGTTGTGAGATATGTATAACTGACCATGTTGTGAGATACATGTATGTATAACTGGCAATGTTATGAGATATGTATAACTGTTGTGAGATAAGTATAACTGACTATGTTATGAGATATGTATAACTGTTGTGAGATAAGTATAACTGACTATGTTATGAGAAATGTATAACTGGCCATGTTACTTTGTAGAACAACCGACGGCCATGTCTCTTCTCGTCTCTTCTCCATCACCTGTCGTTGGTCTTGTCGGTATGCGTGCAGTGCTGCAGTGTTTCTTTGCAGGGAGGTAGGAACGAGATTAACTATTATTAGAAATCATGTATAAGCCCCTTCATAATACCACCACCATGGAAACACCATGGTATCCAGATCTATTTTTAGACTAAGTTATTGAGCTAACAAGATGGCGGACTACCTTCCAACCGCTTACTTGCTCTATCGGTTAGCCTCTAAGTTTACTCTAAGCTTGGATATCTTGAAGGCTTGCTTACTTCTGCACTTAATGCCATGCGTATGTCTTATTGCAGAATGGGACTCTAATTACTCTAGGTCTCGGCTAATGTAATCCAGTGCATTGTAATCAGCCGCAGTGCCTTGAGTGCCTCTACAATGATTTTATAGTTAGCGCCAGTATGGGCTCTAGTTCTTAATTGCAGTTTTTGTATTTTGTTGCATTTAGATGTTTTTCTGTTCAGAAGTAAACGTTAAAGTCTTATTATTTTCTTTAAAAGTTTAAAATGCATTAATTTTAAAGTAATGATGCTTTATGTTGATTATTAAAATACAAAGAATTCATTGTAATAGAAATAATTTATTTAATCTATGCAGTATATATGATGAACGAAATGTGCAATGATGCTTTATGAAAGAAACCTTGAGCTTTCTTTTCTATACAAGAATCTGACAGCCCGAGATGTGTCCGCTTTTTGGGGGCACAAGTGACAAGTTATGCTGAGGCTTTTTGCATTTATTCTTTCAGACTCTCTGGTTAAATATTGTGCTGCACTGTGAACCAAGTCGACTTGAGCTAAACGCTCGAAGTTTGAGCCAAATCACTGCATTGCAGATCTTGTGTAGGTAAAAGTAAACCGAACAGATGAATTTATCTTTAAAAATACTTGGTCCAGTCCTCCAGATCTTGGATTCCAAGTCAATCAGATTATACTGCATTGCTGCATTAGTAATAAGGCTACAAAAATTAATAACAAATTTGATGGATTTTTAAAGCCATCTGTTAAAAATTTATATTTTACAGATTTCTAAAGCCATCTGTTCATCTGTTGGGTTGACGGAGGGGGGAGGAGAGGCCCGAAAATTTATCATTTGTGGTTTTGGGTTGTTGTCCAGCTCTTCCACCATATTAATTGAGCTGGAGACCCGCTGTATACAAGAACGTAGAGTGCAGTAAATTGGTCAGTGATGATATTCTGTGCTGTCATCTGCTGTCATCAAAGGTTGTTTGTTGGCTGCTTTTGGCGCACATGTCGCCGCACAAAATGCTGTAGTCTAAGATAATGTGCAGTTTGACATTGTAAAGTCAGAACAATTTTCTTGTTGTGAATTTATCTTGTTGTTATCTTTGTGAAGATGGATATAATCTAAGTTTATTTGATGGATAATGTTTACCTCGACTCATGTCTTCAATGTAATTGTCATTGAAACCCTTTGATTGCTAAATGTACAGACGAGACATCACTGTTCGATGGACGGACGGAAAGGGGTCCGAGTTACGTGACGTGAGGTTTGTCAAAGGGACTGGCCCGGATTCTGGGATGCTGACAATCATGAACATTCGAACAACTGACGAGGATGACTACATCTGCACTGGTGTTCACGCAAGCTTGGCGTCCATCTCAAAGACCATTCGCTTCATCGTAAATGGTACGACAGTTTCTGTGTAGTTAGAAATAGACAATTTTCTTAACTCTTTAAGGTTCCTTAAATCTGTTTTTGTTAATTAGTGGCAAGTTCGACTTTTTATGTATTTATATACGCAGGACATTTTAGCATTAGTGTAAATTGTTCTTGGGAGATCCGATGGTGTCGGTCTTTGCAATAGCCCTAGCATGTTCTTCCATGTGCTCGGCAAGGCGAGCAGCAAGACTGGTGGCGTTAAGAAGGACATCCGGTTGTAAACGTTTGCTAAAGTAAAAGTTTAAAATGTCAAATGCTTATATTCTACAGGATTTAATGAGAACTTGTCTACAATTCCCTTGTAATGTGAACCTCCGAGTGTGAACCTTTAGTCAGTCTAATGTGGACCTCTCTAGTGTGAACCTCTGGTGTGAACCTCTAGTGTGAACCTGTAGTGTGAACCTCCCTCTAGTGTGAACCTCCCTCTAGTGTGAACCTCTGGTGTGAACCTCTAGTGTGAACCTCTGGTGCGAATCTCCCTCTAGTGTGAATCACTAGTGTTGGTTGTTGGTTGTTATTGATCGTTGTCGTATTAGTATAATTCACAGAATCACACTTTTTAAACTTCTTCTTTATGATACATGATACAATGTATATGTTTATTTTCTGTGTAGCTGTTCCGTATTTTGCTCAAACGACCGATGGTCCCCGTGACACGAATTCTACGGTAGGTAGGAGTGCAGTGATACAGTGTAAAGCAACGGCTGTTCCACCAGCGTCCATTGTCTGGATGCGAAACAACGTTGTACTCAGCCGTAAGTCATCGAGTTTCTCTCTTATTGAAAACTAGAAATAAATCTTGTCGTTGTGACTAATTATGAACTCTAATTTGTACATTTAGTTATTGATATAATCGAAAGCAGTTTTGGATTTCCTCAAATAATTCTTAAAGCACTGTTTTGATGATGCTGATCAAGGCAATAATTATTTATGTAGTCTAAAAATTAAAATAATTTCTGCCCAAGTTTCAAAATTGGAACAACATGAGTTATCATCATCATTGTCATCAGTCCTTAGCATCGAGTTTTTCATATCAGTGCAAGCAAATATTTTATAGTATAATGCTTTCAATATCAAAAACATAAAAATTGAAAAAAATTGGCGGCACGAATTGAAGGTGTTCCAATTGTTGATGTTTCTATTGTCTTTGGATTTGCTTTCTTTCTGACAGATGTATTTATGGTTATTTTCATAATTAAATTAGTGCTTCAAGTGGTTAAACCAAACTTAATAAATTGTATAGCGTTATGCTATATCGTACATTTGTGTATTTGTTAGCAACTGGGCTTCCACGAAAGATAACCCTTAGTCCGGACAAGACGACCTTGACAATCAATCAGCTGTGCAAGAGCTGTAATGATGAGGGAGATCTCGGGGTCATCCAGTGCAACGCCAGCAACATCCATGGATATGTGCTCGGTCAAGGCTATGTTAATGTTCTAGGTAGGTCGCATTACTTTCAGGGCTCAATGTCAACTTTACTTGTGTTTCGTTATTCGTTATTACACAGTGTTATAAGAATTACTTAATTTGTTAGGTTTGTAGAATTCTTGAGTATATCATATGCCATCTGTTATAATTTTGTTAAGTGATTGTGGTCTAGCATTCAAGTTTAAAATGTACAAAAAATTAAGATCTTTAATTCTGTTAATGATTAATCTATTTAATTAACTTCTTAATCTCATTAATTACCCATTCCTCTGATTCAGCTCTTCTGTTGAAACCTGTGTGTGTTATCAAGTTTTGTATTGTATTGTATTAATAAGCACTGATAACATCATCTAATTATTAATTACCATTCTGTCGTAAATTTGTCAATTCGTTAAGTTTAACCTTGCATATGAGCTCTACGGAAGCATAAGGGAATAATTAGGAAAACCAAGAAGGTGCTTTAGAAGTTTAGAGTAAGTATCCTGGCGAGTTGTAAAGGATTAATTTTTCACTTCTATTTAAATATATATATATATCATGTATTTGTTGCAGTGCTTTTTAAACGTGATCAAAATGTGCAGTGGATAAATTTCAGATCCGACGAGAGTCAGCGACATTGATCCGTCGTCCGATACGTGGGTCTATCCGAATCCTATTCATTTTTCCTGTCCGGCTACGTATGACGTTGCCACGCCAATCACGTATACGTGGACGCGGAATGGCGAGGAGTTAGCTGACGGTCAGGTGAATACCACCGTTCCAGGACATCTCTTCATCGACATTAAAGATTTAGACGATAAAGGAGAGAAATACCTCGGTGAATGGACGTGTAATGTGTCGAATGGTATTAGCTTCGACTCCCGGTCAGCCAAGTTAACAACACCCGCAAAAGCAGCAGGTTCGTTGTATCGATGTAAACTCTTGGATTAGAACAATTGTGCCGTGATGATATGCTGTATATTCATGCATTTAGGATGTTCACATCGATTTTTACTTGACGTAGGATTTATGAATTTGCATAGAAATAAGAGACATGAAAATAATTATAACTATTATTTTGATCATGGAACTGGTAGCTTTTTTGTGAGGCTCCTACTTTAAATAATGAAGATGCTTGAAGAGTTATTAGTGAATTGAGAGTTCTTGTCGTATTCTGAATTTAATTTCAGTGGAAATATTTAAAGAAAGGTTTATCTGATTATTGGTATCAATGTGAAACTTGTACTTCTCTGTGTGGGCTTACTTCCTTGCTGTTTGTATTCAAGCCTGATACTTGTATTCAAGCCTGATACTTCCTTGCTGTTTGTATTCAAGCCTGATACTTGTATTCAAGCCTGATACTCGTATTCAAGCCTGATACTTCCTTGTTGTTTGTATTCAAGCCTGATTTGTACTCGTCTAGAAACTGTTATGTAGGTCTGGATATGATGTCTTACAAGATGATTCTTACAAGATTATATTGATTACTGATTTAAGCTAGTTCAGAAGGAAGTTTTAGATTTATTTCATGAATGTAGAATCTTTCTTGTAATGCACAGAATAATTTATTTGAAATTTTCTTTATCGACATTCTGAGGGCGAGAGGTGAGTGATGTTTTGAATTCGTAATGTTCATTGCGACGCGAGCAACGTTTCCACACTAAGTAGAGATAGGAAGGGCAAGAGCGATGGAGAGCACAAGTACTGAACTTTAAAGTTATAGAAAAAGATATGAAATCATGGACTGAAGTCCTTGATGTAGGCATTTCATGCGAGTGTGCAAAAATTGAACTTGAATCCTTCGCTGTATCGTACTGACAGAAGTTCATGGGTGAAACGGCCGACCCCTAGGTTAATTGACATAGTTTACTGTTAATGATTTGTATCTATAGTTTCAGGAACACATAATTTATATTATGAAGATACTTTTATGAGGTGTGAAATGTAAAGTAAACAAACAAAAGAATTGTTCTCTTTGTTATCAGCTTCGACCTGGCGTTGGTGGTCATGGATCCCCATTGTTGTCGTCTTTCTCATTGTCCTTATTCTACTCCTACTCTTGCTCATCTGCTGCTGCTTGTATAGAAACCGTGGTAACAGCTATCCAGGTTTGTTACATTGCTAGTAATATCTAAGATTAAAAGTATATTCAATTTATCAGTTTGAAGTAAGTACTTTGTGTCCCGAGTACAACTGCTTGTAGCTTTCAAATACATGTAGGCTTGCTTGTATTTGAAAAAATACGTGGCTGATGTGTAAGTATACTATAAGTTAAGAATGTAAATTTAGTCATTCAGATGTTACAGTTTTGTAATTGCTAATGCAGTATGCATCTGTTGTAATAACAGTTCTTCGTAATAATACTTGTAATAACAAGCAAGAAACGGTAAATAGTCCTTCTCCATGTGGCTGCCAATATTAGCGAGACCATAACATGCAATATAATCCCTACCCGACCCAAAAGCTTCCACTAGCCATAACATGATTGTAGTGAGAGCTGTCAGATGTGTCGAAGTCAAAAACTTTAAACCATTAACTCTTTAATTTTAAATGGTGATAATAGCAGGCTACGATATAATCAGTTTTGTAAGATTAGTATTTGCGATGCATTCTTGTTATTTTGTTTATGTTCAAACAATATCTTCACTTATTATATGTGTACACTGTTGATTGTAGTTGATGAAAAAGAAAGAAAAGGAGGAAATGATCCGGAGAAAGACTTGGCTGCTAGTGGCTTCCATGACTATCAACGACCGTTAGTTTCCGTTTTGCTTATTTATAAAAGCTTCTTCGATCTATTTTCAAAACGTGATGCCTTCAGTGAAATAGTCATCTTTCCTGAGGTTCAGTGAAGGAAATTGTAGTTTGCCTCGCTGAATTTATACTTGGATGTTAAAGAGAGGGCTATGTTAAAAATGAATTCGCTCTGTAAGTATTGTATGCATGATTAAATTGCATTGTATGTAGGAAAGCCCGACTATAAGCGTGGTTTTTGAGAATAATATCTACATATTACATAACAACTGTCACTTTGCATAGCTGCGAATTTCGTTATCAAGATTCATACAAGCAGTGATTAAAAATATGTATTTTCAATTTATCTGCTGTATAATTGCTGCCTTCAATTTGTTTGTTTGTACCGTATTAAAATTATTTTTGATTAAAAAGTACAAGAAGTTAGAACGATAAAAATTTAGCGGTATGTACATGTATTTAAGTATTTTGCATTCATCATAATCAATTTCTTATATCTGTTTTCCTTGACTCGAAGAGTTAGACGTCTTTCGATATAAAATGGAAATTTTCTTTCTTACCATCATGTTCACCTTCACTCATTCTTCATATCTGATCGCACACTCCATCCAAGTCTTTCTACTCTTTCTTTTGCCTTTTGTCCTTCCACATCCAGAAACTGACATTCCTTTACCCAATCACTGTCATCCTTTCTTTCCACATGTCAAAGCCATCCTTAACCTGGTAGAATAATTTTTTAAAATTCTCTAAATATTTTGGTAAAATAATATCGAGGTGAACCTCATCCTTTAAACTTTGCGATGAGCCATTGCTTCTCAACTCCTCCGGGTCCTGGGATAATAATAGCGCAAAGTAATAATTATGTGCTGCTAAATGTGCTGTAACGTTGTTTATCTTTGCTGCTGTTTACAGGGATGACAAGATAGATGGAAGTGTCACCATACCGGAAACGGGGATGGAAATTCCAAGGAGTCGAGGCCCAGGTTCGATCAGCAGCTCGATAAACAAGACGGGCAGCGACGACGAAATGAGCCTCAATGACTACTCGAACATCAATCCGGGCAAGTTCACCGAAGACGGATCATTTATCGGACAGTATAATCCCGACACAAAGAAAAGGACTGCCGCGTTGCGACCCGAACCAGCCTTTGAATCTAGGGCGTAGTATTTAGTGCATTGTAATTTTGCTTGTGTATAGATTGATTTGCTCTGTTTGGTGATGATCGGTTGCATGAAGATCAGTAGATTTCTCTTCGCATTTTTAACTTATTGATGTCCGTGGTTTCGTAGAGTTAGTTACTGTTCGAGCAGTATGCAACTGTAGCTCAGATTGTGAGACTTTACGTCATCGAAGTAAATAGCTATGCATGACTGTATATCTGATGAATGAATAATGTGATGGATTTCTCCCAGTGACATCGCGGAGGCATTACAGTAGATTTAACGTATATTTCGCTCCATGCTGAATGATAATAACAGGACAAGAATGAGAGTTGGAAGACGCTAGTGTCACGCACGCTGTAACACAAGTGTTGATAGGAAAGGCATCAGACCGTAAGGTTTGCCCTATTAATTCTAAAGCACTAGTTTGTACGAGGTCATGCAGTTGTTAATCAACTCGTACTTGCTATGTATGTCGTATCTCTATTTTCCAAAGCGGTTTGAAGGCGTAATGTCCTGAAGTTTTGAACTAGTCTGATTTGAAATTTGTTGGACATATGACAATGTCCAAAATGGAGCCTTGACATTGAGCGTGGATGGTTGATTCAGTAGAGCTTGTGGTTTCAGAATTTTGAGTGAGGAGTTTGAATTCCTCAGTTTTATCTTCACGCAGCTTGGTAAGGAAGGTAATATAGAGGTTGCATAGTTGCAAAATAACTTTGTAATGAACGCAGGGTTCTGCAAATAGCTTGGTTAAAAGCCTAGAGTACAAGTTCCACGGCTTCAAATAGCTTGGTAAAGAATGTAGACCAAAAGTTCTGCAGTTACAATTAGTCTGATAGAGAATATAGACCATTCTGTTTGAGAAATGCAGAAATTGTTTGCCAATACTCGAGAATCTTGTAAAGATGCAGGAACTCTTTCTCATTTATGTACACTTATATTTGATAAACAGATCCATTCTATAATGTGTCGTGGGAACGGTGGTATTGCTGACAACAAAAGAACCGATATTAAATGGTTATGTAGTCTTCTGAGGTAAACTGACGTGTACGACTTAAGTACATCTCAGTTAGAATAACGTGGGATGAAAGAATCATGAGTAATGGCCAACAATTTCAAATGTCTGGTTACACCAAAGTCTGGTTACACCGATGTCTGTTTACACTAATGGCTGGTTACACCGATGTCTGGTTGCACCGATGTCTGGCTACATCGATGTCTGATTACACCAATGTCTGTTTACACCAATGTCTGGCTACACTGATATCTGGTTACACTGATGTCTGGTTACACCGTTGTCTGGTTACACAACTATCTGGTTACACCAGAGTCTGATTACATCGATGTCTGGCTACACTGATGTCTGTTTACACTGATGTCTGGTTGCACCGATGTCTGCTTACACTGATGTCTGCTTACACATATGTTTGGTTACACACATTTCTGGTTACACCAAAGTCTGGTTACATCAATGTCTGGTTACACTGATCTCTGCTTTACACTGATGTCTAGTTACACTGATGTCTGATTACACTGATGTCTGGTTACACTTATGTCTGCTTAGACTTAGGTCTGCTTAGACTTAGGTCTGCTTACACTGATCTCTGATTCGAACACCAATGTAGGATTACACTTTTATATAATGATAATAACGGTTTGTTAAAGAATTCTATAATCTAGCACTGTACTTGTTAAGCTGTGTGTTTTCTCATCTATGTAGCAAATTATATGGCCCTAACAATTCATGTATTAATATGTTGTACAAGAAATGTCTCGATTTCAAGTTGTTTGTTTTGCATTCATTAATATATGTGTTAAACGTAGATAGTTGAAGTTGTTCCACGTCGAATAAATGTGCTAAACTGTCTAAAACGTGATGTAACTACGATGGATAAACCACTGTGGTGCCATCAGATGTCATATGTAACTTGTGATTACGATAAATGCCTAAAAATCAAAGGCTAAAATCACTTATTCTGTAGTCATGTTTAATTAAGCTGAAGATTAGTATCGAAGAATGAATTACTTCAGCTAATTAGAACTGCAATTATCTGTATCTGCTATTGTATATACCATATCTATACAATTATACTACAACCATCTTTATATCTAGTGTATTTATCCACAAAGTGTGCGCGTCAAATCAATGAACAGAAGTTAATTGAATCAAAAGGATTGGCGCAGAATAATAGTTGTAATGTACTCGCCATATCAGTTGTTATAATTGTAAATAGCTTGTGAGCTTTTGTGTGGTTATGAATTTAAGGGATTATAATTGATGTAAACTGACGTCATGCAGCATAGCACCACGGACATGTAATGACGTCGTATCGTAAAGAGAAAAGACCTGTTATGACGTCACATGGTAATAACAAATGATACGCAATACAATACAATACAAAACTTGATAACACGCAGAGGTTTTAACAACAAGAGGTGAATCAGAGGCGTTGGAAAGTACTGTGCTAATGACGTCACATTGTAAACGCCATGTTCGCGTAATGACGTCATGAGTGGCCGCACCAAGTTCGTGTAATGACGTCATGAGCCACACCAAGTTCGTGTAATGACGTCATGAGCCACACCAAGTTCGTGTAATGACGTCATATGGTTAGCACTGCCAAATCAGTGAGCCTTGAACTGTGCTCGTGGTTGCGTTCGTTGCATTTATCAAATAAATCAATGAATGCAATTAATGTGTATACTGTTTTGCTAAAAGTTTCAGACAATGAACATTTTACAACAAAATATTTGCATGTTTTGACTGCAAATGATTAATGATTTTCATCAACTATATGATCGCATTTGTGACTGCTTCAAATTTAAATTATAGTCCATATCTGCAGCTTTCGCAAGGTGTCTGTACTGAGCGTAGGTCCAGACTTCAAATAGTGTTCCTGAAGGCTCATTATGACCGAACCTTGTTGCTGAAATACAACGGCAGAAATTTCTTTCCCAGAATGTGATTGACGTTAATTGTTGACTGAAACAGAAAGATTTCAATAAGATTACCGCATCTGTAAGTGTGTTATTCACGTCTGAATGCTTATAGCGGGCTTGTGATATATCCACTGAATGATAGGAGCATTCTTGTTTGTCGTTGCAATAATTATTGTTAAAAGTTGTTTAGAGTTTCAGCTTGTTTCATTAGAGGCAAAAATGTTCCACATTATGTCAGGATTACTCAAATATTTGAAATGTGTACTGCTTTACGATGCAACGAACTGGGTTATATTGAAGAAACCAAATCTTCAGCCAAGGGTGTGGTTTGTGTATACTTAATGGTTTTGGCAGCTTTCACTTTTGGATGAGAAAATTCATGATTTAATGTACGGTAAAAAGAATTCTGCTGATCTTTTTTTCTTGTCAGAATATTCATTTCCCTTATGAAAGTATTATACAGCCTTTTCAAGATTTTATTGCGGATCCCAGGAGGTGTCGGAGACAGGTAGGCAAGATAGTTCGAGCTGGTGGTAAAAATAAAAACCTTGGTTATTTGTCGTGTAACACGATCTGCCAAATTCCTTAACCTTGATTCATTCACGGTTTGGACACTTTATATTGTTTTGTCTGTGATTTTATTTTTTCATTTTTTGTGTGTAGTCTACCAGTATGAATGTTGCATTAATGAGTAGAATAAAGTATTTTTTGAATATTAAAAACTGTTGCAGCTGTTGCGAACGTTAGTTTTTTATCCTCGCTCTGTTTATACTCGGTAAGGCGACCACAGGTCTATTTATCTTTAT
>JAQFYQ010001355.1:0-13487 GCA_034694885.1 Buchholzia appendiculata | reverse complement strand
CTGCTGAGTTTAATTTTGCATTTTGCCGTTTTGGATTTTATGTCCGGATGCCCTTCCTGATGCCAGCAGTCTCGCTTCTCGCCTTGTCGGGCACACAGAGGAATATGGTGGGTCTATTGTTCAGCCCGGTAGCATTGGGCCAAACTTTAAAATGTCTTGAGTTGAATCTGCCTGTGTTTCAATATTCAAGTTGCTATGATGTACACTTTATTATATGTGTTTAATTTTACTTTAATCTTATCCAGACTCCTATTTTCTAAAAACATGACATAATTTTGTAATGACAGTGTTTTGCTATTTGTAGAAGGCTTATTCCTCTCGGCAGATTGCTCTAGTGCTGTTGCTGCTGTCGTTCATGCTAATTTCACATTTTTTCCGCCTTTGGTGACGACCGGAGGACACAAATGCTTGTCTTTCTTCTACTACATGAGCGGCTACGTGGGAAAGTTTGCTGTTCGTTTGAGGACGAAGGAGGGTTGGAAGATAGTGTGGATCCGTGAAGGCAGTCAGGCGATGTCATGGCTGCAGGCTGAAATAAGCATTCCGCCTGAGATCCTTCCAATATACGAGGTAGGGTCTTTACTTGAAGCTAGCCAGGAATCGGGACTAGTTTGAAACTAAAAAACTGCTTCAAACTATTCTGTGAATGTTCCATATACTAGAAATATTGCCTGTTGTATGTGTTCTTTTCATTTCCTTAAGAAATTGATAAAGTATGTATACATTATTGCTGTAGCTTGCTTTGAATGACCTGAAGATGCAACTGCTACATCAGTTATGTGCAGATGAAATTTTCTTTCTCGATGCTTGATTTTGATGCTTTCTCAGCACTTTTTAGGCAGTTTCTATGCCTTCAATTATGCATATTTGTATGCTTGTATGCCTCCTGTATTATTTTATAATGTTTCTGTTAAAATGTATGAAATGTATATATGTTATTGTTTTCGTATTTGTGTCGCAGCTTTGTGTAGACTCGAGTTTTTGTTTGATATTGATTTTCATAGATAGACTTCCAAGTAGTCAACAATCCTACAACTGTGAATGAGATTGGACTTGATGACGTCAGCTTAACTGAAGGCCATTGCTTTCGAGGTCTGACTACTTCAGTTAAATCTAGCGTATTATTATTTAGTCAGTAAGTAAAAGTAAAAAAGGTGGTTTGTCTCCTCCCAACCGGTTTTTAAGCCGAAGCCAGACTCTTTGCCAGGGAGGATGTCAGCAAGTTTCTGAAGCCTAGGCTTCACTTCAAACCGCGGGGCCAAAGTGCAATGGCATCCTTGTTGAGGCTCGCCGGGTAGGTACAATGAACCTTGGTATACCGCAGTCAGGTAGGTGAAACGACTGCAGCAACCCCTCCTCCTTCGGGACCTCATTTCGCAGGTCAATTTCCAGGCTTGGGACTGGCGCAGTACGTCTCTCCACGAGTGCGAACTCTTGGCGACGGAGACTCGCCAAGGCGGAGTTAGTCAGTAAGGTGTTGCTGTGATGGTATATAACCTGAACATTGCACATATTTGAGTGGTGTCTTTAGAATCTGTGCATTGCAAACATTTTGCTATGCTGTTTTAACTTTGTTGCTCAAGCAAGCATGGCTTGTATACATTTGTCAGTCGTTATGTGCATGCGGCAGTGTACAAGTAGACATGTGCAATTGTGCATGTATCATTTCTGTTTACTTTTTTAGAGCACAAGCGTACATATATGTCAGGTATGAGCCCGCATGCAATGATGCATTGTTATACATATGCCAGCTACGTGCATGCAATAGTGCACAAGTATACGCATGCCAACTACGTGCATGCAGAATTGCATGTGCGCACTTCTTCATGCACATAGTGATATTTATGATACGTAGTGCTTTGATACGCAGTGCTTTCACTTTGCCCACAGTGCTTTCATCACTCTGGTAGCATCCTGCAGTGCTGACTCGCATCGTCACATCTTTTGACAACTTTGGACTTCCTCTTGCCCAGATGAACTTTTATTGTAATGTGATTCTTTCCATGACTCAGTACGACATCGAATGAACTTAGCCGTGTGCATTATCTGTTCAGACACGCTGTGGAAGGCAACAGTGTTGAACTCGTCTTCCAAGTAAATTGACGACGTTTTTACATACTATAGCCTGGGCCTCTCTTGTGGATGAAGCTGATTCATTGATTTGAGCTTCTTCTTTATTTAATTGGACACTACATTGCTTTGATACATTAATTTAATTGGATACTACATTGCTTTGATAAATTTGTATGCATATCTTTGATACATTGCTTTGATACGTTCATTGTATCTCTTGTAGCCCTATATCCAGCCACAATGAGCCCTGGTCAATGTAGCCCTATATCCAGCCACAATGAGCACCTGGTTAATGTAGCCCTATATCCAGCCACAATGAGCCCTCGGTCTCATTATTTAGTCAATGCTCAGTAAAGAAAACTTGCGAAGGCGGATAGTAGACGGTGCTGATGCTGACTTGTATGTTGTTCCGTAGATGACATATCGTGCACGTTTGACGTGGACCTCTGTGACTGGAGACCACATTTATCGTCTGTCTCCGTTCAGTGGACTCGTGCAAACGGATCAACACCGACGGACAACACAGGTCCCACCATGGATCACACTACCGCAGAGTTTCTCTCCAGCTTAGAGTTCAAAGGTCAACTATGGCCACTGTTCTATGTACATAAGACGTGAATGTTAGATATGTAAATTGATTGTTTATATCTGTTTAAAATGGACTATTTATTTAGGCCTTATCTGGCTCAAGTCCTAGATCCTGGCTTGCTTTTAAAGTAAAGTATAAGTTACTGTATGCTACTGCTTTAGAAGGTCATTACTTACTTCCATCTGAAGACGCACAAGCTGTTGAATATTGACTTTTTAGATGGTCATAATTTCTATCTCAAGGCATAAGTTACTGCATATGAATGCGTTTAGATAGTTATTACTTGTATGCAAGCATAAGTTTTTGTATGTTTCCACTTTTCGATTGTCATTATTTGTATGCAAAGACATAAGTTATTGTGTGTTGCTGCTTTTAGATGGTCACTACTTGTGTGCAAAAGCATAAGTTGCTTTGTGTTTTTTTGCTTTTAGATGGTCACTATTTATATCTGAAGGCGTCGGATTATCGCCCTCAGGACAAAGCAAGATTGGTTAGTCGTACCGTGAGTCACGGATACAGCGGCGCCCATTGCCTGCAGTTTTGGTATCACATGCTGGGCGCAGGCATGGGCCAGCTGAACGTTTACATATCATCATACGAGGGAGTCTTTACTCAGGTCTGGACGAAGGCTGGAGATCAGCAGGACTTCTGGAGACTTGGATCTGTTTCCTTAACTAAGATCCAAGGTCCTTTCCAGGTAAGCTTTAGCTAGACTGTTGTTGTTATTTAAACTGTTGACTTGTTATAGTAGTAGAAGATTGGAAGTGTATTTTGTGGTTTGTGTTTGAGTACAAATATAGGGTAGTATCAGGATAAGCTATCAGATCAGTTCGTGTGAATCCCGTGGAAAGCACATAATTTCACTCCTATTCTTAAGTTAAGCAAGCTGGCTGATACGAACGTTTTGATTTCATGAATTCGTATCACTATCTTTGACTCTAACTGGTCAGTAAGCTTTTCAATCAATGATTCAGCATAGATGTATAGTTTCTTTCTATCAGTATAAAACTGAAGATGAGTTTGTTCTTGTCTACTCGGGGCATGTAATCCTACCCTAGTGTGTATTGACTACTGTTTGACTTGCATCCGGTGCAGAAGTAATCTTGTACTCAGCCTACCTATTGCTGTCTTGCATCATAGGCGGCGCCAGACATTTTTATTGGGAGGGAGGGGGCTTCAGCCGACGAGCGGGGGGTAGCGGCGCTCCCCAAAAAATTCGACGAGTAGGTTTACAAATATTTTTGGGGGGCTAAGCTCCTCCCAAGCCCCTGATATGCACCAGCTATGTGGTATTACATTCAATCTGAGACGACTGAAACTGTTGCGCAGCTGGGTAGATTGTTTAATTTCCTGCATGTGAATCGCACTATTCCATTTCAGATTGTCATTGAGGCAGTGAGAGGATCAAGTTCTCTGTCCGACATAGCTATCGACGACATTCAGTTGACTCCTGGCTACTGCGCCTTGGACTCCAGTACGTCAATTATTATCAAATAGTTCTAATGGATGAGCTAATGTTGTTTATTGGCTGTTCTTTTCTATATAATCTATTTCTATATAATCTACTTTGTCTTTTCCTTTCTACAGTGCATATTTTGATTATTCTTGATTTTCAGCCTATTTGTGCGCAATGGCCTGTGCAAGGGAATTCGCTGTAAATTATGTGTGTGTGTTGTTGACTGTTGTTAAAATTATCAAACTAGTAAACTACCAAATGTTATAAAGTTAGCTGCATAATTATGCAGTTTTGTATGTGAGATGATATGCCATTGATTGTGTACAAATGAATATAACAATAATTATTTATATAATGACTTGCTTCTAATGAGATTTTGTGCATCTCATTATAATGAAAACGGCAGCGTTATCTGCATATACTGTATAGGCTTTTACGTCATTATTATTGCAAAGTGTATCTGAAGTAGATATGAGCCTGCATTTGAATGAGCATCTATCTGTTTGTACAGAATCATTACCTTGGATGCCGTGGGCGACTACACCACCGTTCATGCCGTGCAATCAGTTTGGATACCTCATGTGTACCTCTGACAGGAAGTGTTATCCGAGATCTGCGCTGTGCGACGGTTACTTCGACTGTGAAGACAAAAGTGACGAGGTCCGATGCTCTGATTACGGTAAGCACAACTATACTGTATGCAGATAGCACTGTATGATTTCTATGATATTCTTTGTCATTTCAACGGAGAATGAGGGGAGGGGGTTGAACAAATTCATTCACATCTAAGTGCAAGTTTTGTACACTATAACATAGGTTGAACAAACTCGTTAAAATCTGAGTGCAAGTTACCCATTGTACATCCTAACGTCAGTTGGCAACTTGCATCCTTATTGCAAAGCTGGAGTTATGTGCTGACGTCAACACTCGGCTTCTTTTCTTGGCTTGTAATGCAGTCTGCTAAATGATCTGTGTTAGTGTGGAAAGTTAGAGACACTGTTTGTTGAACTATTGATCGCTTGATGGAAAATAAATATTGCAAATAATAATGGTATGCTGATTTTTTTATATGATGTGAATTGCACCGTCCAGGAAATCGTTCGTAAACAGTAAGCTGCAGAGTTGGAGACCTTTTGAAATTTTTGTTTACAAATATGGAAACAAATCAACGATTTGATGTGCGATGACAATTACCTGGATAAAAATCAGTACTTTTAGATACGCTGTAAATTGCTTTCAGATAGACTGCTTTTTTGGATGGGCTATGAATTGCTCTATGATAGGTGGTGAATTTTGATAGACTTTTTTTCAGAGTTATAATCACCACGATACGTTTTCTTTCTTTGGTATTACACACTTTGATATTGTGAAAATAAAGGACGAATGGAATAAATTGTACGGACAATTACACCGGTATAATTAAGCGTTGCTTTGTTCAACGTTGCTTTGTTGCAGATCAGGGAGTAGTGATTAAACCGCGTTGCACTCCTGGACGACAGTTGCGTTGCTATAGCGACAACAAATGCTTTGCTGCAGCTCAGCTGTGCGACGGACATTCTGACTGTGACGACAACTCTGATGAAACTCGTTGCGCAAGGACAGGTAACACGAGTTGCATGATTATACTGTATATTCGGCTTGTCATCATCATCGCTCGTTTGTAGTCTACTATTCACTTCACTAGATTTTTTTGATGAGCACAAACTAGATGTCTCTGATGAGCACAAACTAATGCCCTGAGGGCTCATTATGGCTGGATAAATGCATGACCGGGATCACAGAATGACATTCGACTAGTATCGGTCGCAGATTAATTAATTATTTGAATATAAATATTGATTAGACCTTTTGAATGATTTAGTTGGCATAATTGATTGACTAGTGAGAAAAAGATTAATTCTAAGCTGGAGTGTTGTCAGAAACGCAGCTATTTTCAAAGCAGGAGTGTTATCAGAAATGCAGCTGTTTTCAATGAGCTGCTCTTCATGAGAGCGAATTATATAACTATCGTTCAGAAATAATTATCGTCTAGATATCATACACTTCAATGAATTTGCTATGCATTTAGTGAGAAAGTGAAGGAGCAAGAATGAACAAGAAAGGCAGAAAATTATGAAAAGAATGGAAAGTATTGTGCTGCACATTTCTTCATGCTGTTTAATATACTTTAACAAACAATACGTTGTATGTTTTTCAGGAGGTGATCTATTGACCCGTCCCGAGTACGTTGGTTTTGCTACGAGCGCTGTGATTGGTGTGTCCATCGGTGCCGTGATAGTCATCGCCACGGTGATGAGTTGCATCATACTGGCGGTACGGTGGCGACGGATATCCACCTGTGCCGCCGCTGCTCGATTGCGACAGAGAATGTCACAGCGTGGATTGCTGCACGACAGCGTGGATCACTCGTTGCACATGGACGGGCGACTGCCGTTCCATGTGCACCTTGCAGAGGCCCCGCCGTACGTCATCGAACCGCCTCCGTATTCTC
The DNA here is from genome assembly GCA_034694885.1 of Buchholzia appendiculata. NCBI lineage: Eukaryota > Metazoa > Annelida > Clitellata > Enchytraeida > Enchytraeidae > Buchholzia > Buchholzia appendiculata. The sequence continues at coordinate 6,878 of JAQFYQ010001355.1, read as the reverse complement.
CGAGAGATTCGTCTAAGTCGCCGGACGCTTTTGTGCCGCCTGCGTATGAACAGTCTGGTGTCGTATCAGAACGACCAAAGTTTGATGAGCAGGTGCTGCCACCGGCTGAAGAGATTGCGGCTGTACCTTGTCGACAGCCAGTGGCAGAAACTGAATGCTGAATTTTGTACTAATCCCCAAGGAATGGTGACCTGTGTTGCTGCATTGTTTTTTTAAACTGTAAAAATGAAATTACATTTTTTGTGCTTGCATCTTGCATAAGTTATACTTTGTACAATGATTGATAGGTTGCTTTTAGAATGCCTTGCAAATATTTGTATGAGAACCTACCTTGTTTTTTAACTACTGTTACAGATTATATAGGAGTTGTGCTGTAGGACTGTAGTCTACATAGTACAATCATGCGGCACAATCCGATGCACACACGACCGTATTTAAGGGTCCTCCTTAAAAAAAACACAAAAAGTTTTTCTAAAAATTGATTTATTTTCTGCATTTCTTAAAAAAGTGCCAATTTTGACAAGAAAGGTCATCAAAATGTTTGGAATGAACCCCCCCCCCCCCTAATGGAATTCTCGCTACGGGTCTGGATACACATAATATTTCAACATTATATTTATGTATTCATTTAAAAATTGCATTACATTTCTATTTAAATATTTAATTTAATTTAATGTTTGAACTTTTTTGTATCGAGTGAAGTTACAGCTTTATTGATACGAGTCTTGCAGAATACTTTTGTAAATAAAACTGATTTTATATTGTTTTGTCATTTATGATTTGTATTATCCTTTATACTAAATTACGCTGAAACCAACAGTGTTGTGAAAATTTGCATTACAAATATTCTAATGGCCGTATCCATTTAATAATTAATTTGTTATTATAGGGTAGGTAGGCAGAATGAATCAAGATTTAATGATGAGACCGTCTCTCGGTTGATTAAGCAGAAGCAAAGAGTTTGATAATGAATATTGAGATTGATCATCTACAGGTCATTCTGATAAACGCAGCCGAGTCAGTTAAGCACTAGCTTTGTGCGCTTCAAGTCCTAGGTTCAATTCCCAGGCCAGACAGCGTAGCAGTGTCAAAATCGAGCAAATTTGTTTAGTCTGGTGTCGCCAAACAGTGTAAGCTGGTTCTAATGTAAAATGCTAGGTAGTAAACTGACGCGCTTATCTAGCACACTGGCCCGGTTAAATGAAGCTTTCACACGCCAGGCTGACGAGGGAGATCAATGCCTGGCTACCTTCTAACAAAGTGTGTCCAACTACCTTGCATTCTGATAATGAGCGAGGACTTAGTTTTTTCTAGAATATGTCGCCAGACTCCAGTTTATGGACATAAAATTAATTAGTAGGAGTTGTTTGAAGATAGGTTATTCATGACAGAGATAACCTAAGTCCTACACTTAGTTTTCAACAGATGATGAAGATAGGTTATTCATTGTTTACTAATAACTCTGTGTTTTTCATATAATACGACCGTAATTGCTATTATCATTATCACTTTGATCATCATCGTCGTTGTGACTTTCATCCTTATTTGAATTCAATTTTCATTACCAATAAGTTAAATACTAAAGAAGAAAAATACCACGTTTCGTTCTTGACAGATGAGATTCACACTTTACTTCACAACAGATAACATAGTAGTCACTAGATCTGTGAAACTAATGTGACTATACTGTACAGCAATATACAAACCTTTACACAACACAATACAGTGAATTCAATACAGAATACACAACACAATAGATTGCGCAGAAGTTGAGTAATAAATAAACAGTCACTGTGTGGAAGTGTCTGAACTAACCATGTGTACAACTCAGAAATGAATGAAAGACCTTACGTCACACATGTTAGAGAATATATTGTATGTAACATTTCCTATCCCATGCGCCGTGCATGCTAGGACTTCCGTCACTGACATTCCGAGGCAAACGTATGTTCCTGATAGAAGTTCTGCAGTTCTGTCCGTCGAACATGGAAAACAATTCACATGAACAATGAACAATTCACGTCGAACACGGAAAATATATGAACCTGACCGCATTTCTATCTGCACGACAAGTTTGAAAGCAATTCCAAACTCACCAAACTCTGCAAATACCTTCAATCAAGTATATATTTCACAATGCAAGAACTTTCAAGTACCGCACCAAATCAGTTTACTAGTTAGTAAAGACTTTTGCATACAACAGCTACCATCATACATCTATCATCGTACAGCGATCATATTACAACAAGTATATCTATCTACTGGGTTTGAAATATACCCGCAAAATTGAGTTTGATAACAATTGAAAACTACATAAATTCTATCACAGTCCGAACGCATCATATAGTTTCAAATTATTTTTATATCATTCTAATATTTCAGTCCTTCATTATTGTCAGATTCTGATTATTATACAATTCTGGTAAACAATTTTTCTAGTTTGCAACAATAATCATACTTTGATTCATTTTTGGTACTGTTTTAACTAACAAAAGTTTATGCTCTCGCTAAACACGTTGTCATTATCGTTAATGAAAATAACGAGTACAAACCCATTGCATGCATGATCAGAGATGTTCTCTATGATACATCAGCATTAATCTACACGAATACGTAATGCAACATGAATACGTAATGCAACATGAATACGTAATGCAACATGAATACGTAATCTACACAAATACGTAATGCAACATGAATACGTAATGCAACATGAATACACAAACGTTGACTAGATTAAGGGTTACAACCTCATCATGCAACCATTCTGGCATTGTGCCAAATTCAAAGCTCAACATTTTTCGAAGAGGTAACGAGTATTTAGAATCGTCATCACTATTGAGAACAATAGCAGTATACACTATTCACATCTTATCTAGCTTGTTCACAACATACCACTTATCTAAGCGAAGTTCAGCTTCAGCAGAATGTTATCGAGTTAACAACATGATGTTTGAATAATCTAACGTCAGTTCATCAATTATCTACTTTCAACAATTAAATTAAAATCTAAACAACAACTATCAGAACACAATACAAAATAGAGCAAACATTCACGTCAGATTTCATTAGTAAAACACAGCATTAAACAAATACTGCACCTCTACGAATAAATACACAAACCTAGTGCTTAATACATGGGCCAGGAACCGGGATTGAAAAAGTTGTTGAATCACTGTTTTCTTTCTTTTCCAGACCAATTTGGTTTCAAATTTGTTTTGCTATCGTCTTTATGCAATGTTTCTGTTCTGACCTGGAAAATTATTGAGCAAACGAGTTAGGATTTGAACACTGAGTCAAACCCTCCCGACCCCTTGTCAATCCCGTCACTGCATAAAAGAAATCAATCTGATCTACAATTTTGTAAATAATAAGTGCTACGTAAGTTTTAAACTGTACAGGCGCTACTGATACAACTGATCAGATACCAGGACCTGATCTGCGATACATAGTCTTACAAACATGTTTATCAATACCAATATCACATAAACACTTAAATCGTAATATTACATAGCTTCCATACATTACATCAATCATTTCAAACAGCTAAATCAAAGACATATTGTGAATAATTTACAAGTCCCATGAAATCACGTCAGCTTCAATCTCACTCATGTTTTAGTCAGGTTCAATTTTGAAGTAAATTAATATAATTCCAACAAATCTGTACTTCACTTCAAAGCAACTACACATCGCCAGCAAATAGCTTTCATCATTGGAATAATGAAGTCATGATTAACTCAAAGTCCAACATTTCTTCAGTAAACTCAGTTATTACAGAACAGAAAAATATTCATGAGATCTTGCAATCTGGTCTCGACAACAAATTAGATACAACGCAAGAATTAGTACCGATACCCAGCAACCCTGAGAAAAACTTCATGAGCTGTGTCCTAGCCTACAAGGAATTTCACTGAGGCAATATTCTCACCATAAATGTCCTAGAGAACTGTCGAATATGATACATGTCTATCCGACAGCTGAAATTGAAAATAGCAAAAATTAACAAACGATACCAGCACCTTAGATCTACATGCCATTGATAATAACAGCACTAATATACTGCAATAAATAATAAACATGAACTAAATTTATCAATTCTCCTCAACATTGAAAAATGAATTAAACAAATGTTCAGAATAAAATAGTACAGCACTACCATCTTATTGCGAACAAGAGTAAACCATGATGACTTGACACTCTAAGATTACGTGTGCCTAACAAATCAGTGAACAAAGACTACAACTCTCAAGGTTGAAACATTAGATAAAATAGTCTAATTAAACACTGTGCCAATGTTTGAATTGAGTACTACTCGACATTGAAACAATAATTCAGACGTAAACTCAAAATTGCACCGATGTGACCATCAAATGTTGACACGTAATATCGATAAGTGAAGCCTGAACTGTTCACAGATATACGATCATGTCAGAATATCTAGCTTCTATCACTCACAGATACATATTAACAATTAACTATATATTCCATCGCGATGCAACAATCAAACAACATCTATTCGTCCTTGTACGACCGAGACAGAATGAGTCGGTCTCGTGCAAGCTTGAAGAGCGAGTAGTAGTTGGAGAAGAGGAGAAAAGCGAGCGAGAGAATGTGGCTCCACTCGGTCGCCTGAACTAAGAGTAGGAACTGATATCCTATGAGCAGACATGTGAGACACAGAAGGCCGGCGATCACACGTATCGGCCGATGAAACAGAAACTAACAACAAATACAGAGTAAAAACAACATAATACCTGCACAATTATTAAATACTCAGAATCCACAAACAGTGATATGCAGCAATATTATATATAATATAGTGTATAATATATAATATCAAGGCAACATCACTACAGCACATAAATAGCACAAAAGTTCCACTGGTACAAGTCATTTTTTACAATTCCAAGATGCATTAACTATTTACAAATTGAATTATACAACACTGATTCGACTGTTAATTTGCATTCAAACTCTTTTCAATATATGGCAGTCACCTGCATATATGATAAAATCAAAGGCTTGGCAGCTGAAACAACAACACAGTTACTTTTATTGCTACTTTTGCAACACTGTATTGATGTATTTTCAAAGATGAAATTCAATTCAAAGGTTTGAAAGTCTCACTATGAACCATCTAAAAAACAGCACATTATTCATCTATATTAAATATCAACAAATCACACAAAATGTTTCTTTACACAACTGCAAAATTCAAAATCGGCTAAATAAACACGAAACAATTTACAAATAAACTTGAAACTGTAAACAAACACAAGAAGTTCTTACATAGAATCTGGAATGCATAGTATTTCCGGGCTCAGCAGAATTATGCATTCCTTCCGCCTTGAACAGTCCTTTGACGTGTTTGACGAGCACACCTTGAGGCCAGACTTGAAGTTCTGACCAACTGTTTAAAACAGTAAATAATTTCTACACATGATTACTTAAATCAGACATAACATAATTTGCAATAAATAAATTATATACATCAGTGGTAACGTAGCAGAAGCCCAGCAGCACGAATGAAATAGAACAATTGTCACTCCAAGACCTGTTCTAGAACATGAACCAAACGTTAAAATAAACAAATAGAGTTACTCCGTGTATCATTTAATCTAAATGTAGCAATGAGCAAATAACACATCACAGCTATCACTAACATTAAAATCTACAAAGAAACAACACAGAAAATCATGGTCACACAACAGAACAGATTCCATTACACGATATAGCACAACGGAAAATTGCTCGAAAGTGCAGCAACACTGCAGCAATCATGGCAATATTGTACTTCTGATAACTACAATCATGCTACGATTGCTATTCTGACATTTATGCAGAAAGACACTTAACGTATTCACACTCTCTGTTTATCCGACTACTTACGCTGAACGTATTCACACTCTGTTTAGTCGACTACTTACGCAGTGTAAGGGACATGAGCGTATCGTCCCTCGACCCGAACCCAGCGCCCGAGGTGCAGAGAACAACGGTGGAAGACGTTGAGATACTTGACCGGAAGATACCTCACAGAAAAGAGGATGAATGAACTCAGCCAGACCAAGCAGATCTGCTGTATCACCCACCAGAGGTCATAGTACAGTGTGTTCTAAAACACAGTTGTATATTGATATCTGGTAAATGAATAGACATAATTATAAACTCGCCATACAATGTATTCTAAAACAGAGTTTCATATTAATATCAGGTAAATGAGAAAGGACCTTTGGCCACAAACCCGTGCTCATCAGCCTAGTTGGCAGGTATTTAAGTCGTGCGTAGTAATACGCAAGACAAATAACCATCGTCAGGACCTGTCTTCGGACAGAGCACTGTCATCATCAACAAATGAGAAACCATATTATAAACTTATCGTACAGGGTACACTAATCAGACAAATAACACATTAACGGTTAAAATAATCTGAAAACTACTTCACATTGATTACAAACATTCAGCATGTAATCTGAAACAATCGGTGTTAATTCTTAGTGAACATTCAATTATCAACTGTAATGATGACATCATTACTACCTATCAATTGAATTACATCTTATATATCTGTAAATCTGTTATTACTTTGCTATTCAGTACAGTAGCCTACCTCATTCATATAATTATTAAATTTTTGAAAAAATCTTTATCTATAGCACAATTAATGTAATTATTTAATCATACAACACAGCAATAATCTAAGGAGTACAATAATTTGTGCAAGAATTTACAATCATGACTGTAATCATTTGTCCCAGTCCTAACTTCATCACACCTGTTCCCATCAGAGTCTGTCAACACCAGTGATGTAGTCAAGGCATTTTTCTCAAGGCCAAGGCAAGGCCAAGGCATCCTTGAAAATGCCTTGACAAGGCAAC
>JAQFYQ010001354.1:0-13488 GCA_034694885.1 Buchholzia appendiculata | reverse complement strand
CGTTGCGGGGAGGCGAACCCACTATCTCTTCGCTGATAAGCGTGCGCGCTTAACGACTGACCTATTCGGTCACTCCATAACGATATGGACAATTACTACATTATAATTATCATCATCATCATCATTTACCATCAATTTTTTTCTTCTTGTCAGGAAGAGTTAGACGCTTAATGAATGATTAAGTGAAAACATGTAAATAACATGTAAATCTTTAACCAGACTTGATAAGGTATGAACTTGTCCTGCTCATGCAGTGAAACCATTATAAGACAAAGTAATAAAACAAAAACAAAAATATTGTCCCGTAAATACAGTACCGTATGTGTAAAAATCCAATAATAATTTACCTGCATCTGTATTTTCCTTTCTTTTCAAGGAGACAAATGCGGACATCTTGTTAACCCACGACACCTTGACACCACCTAAAGAGAATAAACAAATCATCCAAATGCAAGTACATTAGAGGACTTCACCAGTGCAGAAAGACCTGAGTGAAGTGCAGAAAGACCTGAGTGAAGTGCAGAAAGACCTGAGTGAAGTGCAGAAAGACCTGAGTGAAGTGCGTGAGATCAGACAGGGAGAAATGGAACCTGAGTGATGAGGAAGTACACACTCGTGATCTGTGGAGCAGGAAAATTGCCATCATTGGTGACGTCTAACCCTTTCGGATAAGAAACTGATGCACTGATGTTAATGTCGATGATGATGTCGATGATGATGATGTCGATGATGACGATGTCGATGGTTTTTGTAGGTAAATTATATGCAAATATTTCCTTGCTGATCTTTCTCTTCCTGTGACACAAACACTGCTTTATTCTGTAACTTATAATTCAATTTCTTTGTGTTCAAATGTTTTCCATGCTCTATTTGCACTGGTCAGGTTTTACTGCCACGCTTTAACTCACTCATCATAAAGAAATGAATATTTACAGAGAAAAATAATTACTTCTGATCTTTAGCCATATCACAAATCAAAATATACACTTCAATGATGTTGTTATACTGCATTACTAATGGTACACCCATCGTGAATACAACTTTAAAAAATCAAATGCGACAACGAATGAGTGTTAAACTTATAATATAATTTTTTTTTTCCATATCATGTATTTACTCAAATTACTGTAGAATAACAAAAATATTTGAAGAGACGACTAACCAAATTGATCAAAGGCCTTCATCAGATCAGTGGTGGTGACATCCCTAGACACGGCAACGTGGAAGACATGATTTCTTGACAACGGCTCTAAGAACATAATCAATGGCTTGCTAACAAACATCATAAGTTATTAAATATAGGCATGCATTGTATAACCACCCGAATGCCAACCATCATCATAGCTCTACATCCATGTTTTCATGCTTAGATTAGACAAGCCCAAAAGTGCCTCTTACATAATGCAAGTGTTCAGAATCCCCCTAACGTAGCACAAACTTCTCAATATCTGTCTTCAATACAATCTATATAATATCCAAGCCTTTCCACACCTACACAACAAGACCCAAACAAATTTAAGCTGTATTGAGACCATTTATGATGACAAAATAATATCCATCATATTGAAATATACAAACAAGTTTTGCAGATGAAATATAAAATATACCAAGAAGGGACAATGTTCTAAATTAAGCTGTCACATTTACCATGATGTACAATTTACAATGATAGACAATTACTGAACAGCCAAATGACGAACCTGCTAAACATACAAATCTGAATCAAGTATTATTACATACAAGTCACATATCACTACTAGACAGAGTATCCAGGATGTCATATGCAAATGCTCTGCAGAGTTTATTCACAGAGCGTTTGCTTTCAAAGAATTTCCTATTAATTCTAGAGAGAAGCGATTTTGGCAATGTTCAACCCACTTTAATTAGTAATAGTTCTAATTATGGCCAATTACAGTCTGGACAATAAATGACACTAACGAAAGGGCAACTATTTCCACATTTTCAACATTGATCCTAACAACCTCCCACTACACAGTAATGAAACGAGCCTCACTATCATCGTCATCATCATTTTTGTCAGTCAATTTCATAATAATCGTAGTCACATAATGTTGATTAGAATAAGAATATTTAGTACAAACCATCTTCGCCGGCAAGGTTGACATAATGAACGTCAGCAAGGTTCATGAGATTTATTCTAAAACCAATAATAACAATTTCTACAATTTACTTCCAGTAATCAGTTTTGCATTACTTTCAGTTGCAACAGAGAACAATTCATTGAAACTTAGACTCGGCAATATTATCTGCCATCTCACTTGGAGACGGTAGAAATATTTCACTTAAATTATCAACATAACCTACGTCACAACTCAAAGAAATCTTACATTAGATATACATCTTACATCGCATATAAATCTTACATGTCAGTTATAACAATCGTATTCAATAAGAAAACTTGTGAACAGTTTAAAATTCATTGGAACATAGTACAAAAATTATTACAAAATAAAGTGCTACTAAATTATATTTTAATTATCTTAATTAAATTATAATTTTTATTAACTTTATTATAAGTAATGAAATAAATTCATTCAAAATCAAAATCAATCTAATGAAATAAATCCACAATATACCTAGTCTACAGTTAAGTCATGAAAGGTAGCATAACTTAGGCTGTATAAAACATTTGGTAGTCTGATGAACTCAACTCCCTAAAGCACATTCACTATAGTACGGTATAGCTTCACATTATACATATTGTAAGTTCATAAATATATTTGCTTTAATTTCGCAACACACGATGCACGCTACACAGTTCTTTATAAACCATCTGATGATGATGATAATAGTGCTCTGTCCGAAGGTCCTGGCGATGGTTATTTGCCTTACGTATTACTACGCATGACGACCACCGACCGACTAGGCCAGGTGAGCACGAGTGGACGGCCCAAGGTCCTTCCCGTAAACCATCTACAAAGACATTTGTTTAAATAACAGTAAATTTGACGCGCAAATACCAACATCCTTAAAATCAGTGCAACCAAATTAATTTAAAAAATATATATATATATATATATATTTAGTAAATACCTGTATCTACTTTGGAATAAAATTAAAGAAAAAAAAATGGAACAAAACACAACTTCTGCATAAATGTCGATTAAATTATTATTAGCATGAAGGCAAAAACTAAATTACAATCAGCAAATGCTGACAGAACAACTGGAACATCATGATGAAATCCACCTACTTGTTAATGTAAGGAGCCAGCGCAGAGCCATCGGTCAAACACTTTTCCATTTCTACACAACAACGATAGACAACAACGTTCGGACAACCATTGATAGAAAGAGATAACTATAAGGACAACCATGGACAAATACAGGCAACCATGGACAAATACAGGCAACCATGGACAAACAGGGGCAACCATGGACAAATAAGGGCAACCATGGACAAATAGGGGCAACCATGGACAAATAAGGACAACCATGGACAAATAGGGGCAACCATGGACAAATAGGGGCAACCATGGACAAATACAGGCAACCAAGGACAAAAAGGACAACCATGGACAAATAGGGACAACCATGGACAAATAAGGACAACCATGAACAAATAAGGACACCCATGTATAAACAAGGACAACAATGGACAAATATGGACAACCATGGACAATCATGAATAACCATGGACAACGCCGACAACAAGAGACAACCACTACCGAAAGAGAAGAAGTCGCATGCAATTTATAGTTCATACAATCGTCCTGTGGACCAAAGATTTGACCAACAAGCAAATTTTTGTGTTCATTTTAGCCGCTCAGCATAACAGGCACGCCAGAGGAACAATTATGCGTACAGCTATGTGCTGAAACATTTGTAAAGTCAACAATTACTGAGGAATACATAGCTAACAACCCCAGAGAGAGTCCTCCAACTACTAGCCACTTCAACTACCAACAGTACTGCTGTAAGACAACGTTGAGTGGAACTTTCTGAAGCATGATGATGATGATGATAATGATAGTGCTCTGTCCGAGGACAGGTCCTGGCAAACTCCGTAAGTACGTAAAACAAATGGTTATTTGTCTTACGTATTACTGCGCACGACTTAACCACCGACCGACTAGGCCGATGAGCACGGGTGGGCGGCCAAAGGTCCTTCCCAAAGCATAAGCATCAGAATCATCAGATCATTGGATTCAGTGTGGCTAGAACTATTAGGGGTCGTCCATTTAGTACGTACGCAAAAATCTGGCAAATTTTGACCCCCTCCCCCCTTGTACGCATGCATACTTTTGACCCCCCTCCGTGCGTACGTACGAAATGGACGACCCCTTATAATATGTACAATGAATGACAAGTACAGGAGACTATTCTCTGATGCATTGACACCGAGTTCAACTATAATTCAGCCTTTTGCTTCCACTTTTGCCAAATGTTGCCCGCCTTGCAATACGCCATAAGGGTGAAACTTTAAAAATATAATTCGAAAGTCATCTCATATATTGAGCAGGCCCTGCGATATTGACATTTATCTTCCTCAAATATTGTGTAGGAGAAATTGTAACAGGGATTAGGTCGTCTACAGAACCAATGGTGTTTGTGTGGAAATATATCGCCATTGTACAACATTGCCGAGTCTTTACAATAACACAGTTGATGTAAATCTATATTTACAAACTTTAGTATATTTTTTGCACTTCATGTTGTCTATGACTTTGCTTCAACTGGCTGCAGTAATTTTTGATTCCTACACATGATCACTAAATCAATAGCATACATACACGAGGAAATCATATCAAGCAGCACAGAGAATGCCAAGAGTTGTGAACACTTACTGAGGTAGGACGCCATCTTCACGAAGCAGCAGCCGGTGATGTAAGCGTCGTAGCCGGCCTCGTGCAGATAGACGCCGTCGACGTAGCGTGTGAACGGCTCAGGATGATCTGAACATCACAAAGTACTGCATCGTACTCACACGACATGATACAAACAGTCTATGTGCATCAGGTAATCAGAAAGAACAAAATTGATGTTGTTGGATGACATCATAAGATAGACAAACACTCAGGCCATACAAGAAGATAAAATGAACAGGTGAAGACAGAAAGAGATGAAAATTCATGGTAGTCACCCTTCCTTCAGGACTGACTCATGATGATTATGTATTAGATGTACTGATGTTAGTTAACCTGTCCAGGCACCAGTGGTCTGTCAAAATAACAGCAAAACAAATTGTCTGTAAAAACATTAACATATAAAAACCACCTTATAAACCATTTCTGTAAAACATTCAAAAACATGTAATCAGTATTAACTTCAATTTTTTTATGCAATGTCAATTTATCAATTACTGAGCTGAGACCTTTATGAACAGATGACAATTAGATGTATTAATACAAGCTGAATTGCTTTAACTCACGAAAGTCAATCTTTGGGAAAGGATTTTTCTGTAGATCTTGATAGAGATCACCCAGCCCTGAACTTGGCAGAAGATCCTGACACACAATTAATAGTAAATATCATTTAGAGTTCACTTTAACAAGTCGTCTGTGCGGAACACAGATACAGATTTTAACTAATGATCATGAAGGCTCATTATGGCTCCATTTGTACAATTAGAATGCTCATGCTGACGCCGACCCGTACCGGGAATGGGGTGATTGCCCTTCTTCAGAGAAAGTTGTTCTGCTCTTTGATTCGGTAGTGGCAGCAAGGACCAAAGCGCAGCAGGTAGCAGCCTACACTCATGCTACAGCTCTGATTAGACTACTGGGTATATCGAATGCAAACTAGAGTAAGACATATTTTATTTTTTAATGAACTAATGAACTAAGAATTTAAGAATTACGACCCATAAATTATATACGTTACTCACCCGTCTGAAAACTGCTTAATCCCCTTATCCTGCCTAGAAATTACTCTCTCCTGAGTAAAAACTCTAGATCCACTCTCAATACATGAAACTTCCAAATGTCACTACTGATGGTTAAACAGTTATGAGGAACAAATAAAAAAATATCTTCATCATTTCCTCATCATCATTCGACTGTCTAACACACAAAGCTAGATATATTTAAGATAAAAGCTGATTAGACATTATCAAACTAACAGTTACCTTGAACTTTGGTGATGTTGAAATATGCTTTGTGTCAACTATCCTGTAAACAAATAACACAAATAATTTATCAATTGAACATATACCCTATCCCAAGTGGCATGAACATGGCGAAGTACATTAAGCTGTCAAATCTATCTCTAGCCGATATCTTTTGTTCGGAAAAAAACATCAATCTTATTTAACAATCTTATTTCTTATCTAATAAAAAACACAACAACTAATTTTATGCATGAAACTATCAGTTTTGATTAAATGCACTAAAAAATTCTGCATTGAAACATCATTCAAAGACAGAGATTATTTATATGCCTATGAAAACAAAGATTTAAAAACCGAACAAATTAAGAATGCACAATATAAATTTAATCAAGTATTAAAAAATGACATAGATATATTGTAGGTGGTACACTAGCCCAGCAAAAATTACGCTAGACACGAGCAACCTAGCACAAAAGCGCTAGATGTCATCAAAACTGTCTCTTGAACCTATAATTTGTCCACAATCTTCGAGCGATTTTATGCTGCAAACTAGCAAACCTAGCGCAATCAAAAGCCGCTCGAAAATGGGCGTGTACCGCTACATAGCTAAGTTAGCCTGTTATCGCCACCTTTTACACAAATATCGCACGCCTTAACCAATCGCGTGAAGCGCTTACCGCTGAGCTAGCGAAGTTGTCTAATGTCGTCAAATGATTTTACGCCATTATCTAGAAATCTAGCTAAAAAATGATAGATATAAGCTAATTCTCGCTGGGCTAGTGGACGGCCTAATTATGTCACAAATATTACTGCCATACTTCTACATCTACAATCAAACGGCAGAAACTGCGACACATCGCCAAACTCTAATCCGTCGGATTGGGACCAAAAGTGCGAATAGCACAACACGGCGACAGGCACAACTTAATCAAGAGCTACATTAGTGTGCATCACATTGCAAATTTGAACATAATCCCGAAAAAAATTTCATTTATAATCGGATGTCATTTACGCGAAGAAACAATTTAACTGTTCGTCTCGTCGACCAAGCAGCGGAACAATAATATGGTGATCTATTTTAATGCCAGCAATCAAAGACATCAATGCGTGTAATAACATTTTAAAGTAATACTACCGACTGGTTACAAATTCATTCTAACGTACGAAGGGAAGACAGTGTGAGCGAGCTTCTTGAACTCATCGTATTCCTACACAGCAATTCAATTTACAATTGAACGTAATTAAATAATAATAATTAATAAATAATTAATTAGGTTATATAATTTTATGTCTATTGACAATAGAACATTATCACAAGAAACTGTCGATAACCCAACTGCGTCATCTTATTAGTAACACAAAGTACAGCATGATGCCCTTCCTGACACAAGCAATCTCTCTACTCATCTTGCTTAAAATACTTACGACATGATGGAGATATGACCATATGACTACAGCAACATATAATAAACGAACAAGAAATATGTAATGCAATAAATAATTTATTAGCTGTAGTAGTTACAAGCAGGCAGTGTCTGGGGGTGGAGAAATGAAAACCCAAATCCAAATGTCTGCCAATGATGGTTTGGAAATGATGACGTCTGACAACGCCATTGAAAATAAGGCAATAATCACAATAAATATAAACAACACATTACTACAACACCTCATATAAAACGATTTCAAAATCAACATGTCCAATTCAAATAACAGTAATCAATAAACAAAAGATAACAAAAGAAGAAAAGCAGAAGAAGAGACCTGAGGTAGAGGAAAGAGAAACTGATGAACAGTGTGCAACAGATCTAGATACATGTTGTGCCCCACGACCAGTTTCTGCTGCAAGACACATACGCAAGCATACAGTAGGCCATACATACATGGGTGCAATAGGACATTCGTCATAACAATGGAGTGAGCTGTCGGTCCGATAGATCTCATAATCTTCAATGTTCCTTGCACATGGCATACCTTCCCTCGGATTGGATTATATCAATATGCAGTTTAATATCCATCACTATCTGTCTCCTTTCCTATCAGGTTGACCCCAGTTAAAATGTCTCCAGCATGAATCAATTTATTTCAAGTTGCAGATGGTTACTACTAAAGCATCACCGGCACTTACAAGAATAAACAAGGAGCTAAATATAAGTATCAATTATTCATATGTCACATGCAAATCACACATTGTGTACAAATTATCTGTTTTTATTGACGACTCTGCGGCAGCCAGTGCATGCTGTCACTCCCAACGTTTCCATGGTTACCAATCACGCGCTCGTACTCAACCAGCAAGTCTGCAAATCAAGTCTGCACCTCTCTCAGCATTATCATTGCTTATGTCCATGATTCCAAGTCTAAAAGGTCTAGATGGAACAATGGTTTAGGAAAGGTCTTTGAAGGACCTTGAAAGGTCTGAAAGACTTCACAATGGTTTAGAGTTGTTCTTCACAGTACAGAGAAAGAGACTTGGCACACAATGTTTGAACTCATCATGGTTCCCAAGTGGTTGCAGCATGTAAACAGTTTGGACAGAAACATATTATAATGAGCGTATGAGCCAATGCCGAGTCTAAACCATTGTTCATTCACCACCGCCACGTACTCCCGTATACACAGCTGATGAGATTTAATAATATAACCCGCACATTAAACCACAGGAAAATTTTCAATATTTTTAAAGTTACAATATATTCAATAATAGTCGGCTACTAGATCCAGTTAAGCGCAAATTCTAAAGAATAAAGCTTCGTACCGATCTGCTAAGCATCGAAATAACTTTAGAGAATCCTACGGCCTCATCCAACGCTAACTAAAACAATTACACGCACATAATACTTCAATGAATTGTAAAATCCTTCATGGATTTTTATCAAGCACATTTTGGATAAGCAATTTGGAAGAGCAGTATCACTTCATCTCACTGATCAGATGAAAGGCATCTTTAGCTGCAAATTCATCCTTCCTAACGCGTAGAGATAAATGACACGGTAAACATTGTTAGGGTTCAATTCTAAACAAATCTTCAGCTCCCAACAGATGTCAATTTATCAAATATGTCTGCCATTTGATTCTTCTCTAAATAAAATTCAAACTCCAAATAACAAAACCAAAATATGATCCTCAGAATTATATTCAATTAAACATAAATGATAAATACCTTCAACTACAAATTATAGGCACAACAATTAGATAGAGTGCAGACGACTAATCACAGCTATCAGAGCAGCATCTATCAATTATAGTTCAACTTTTTCATCCGTCATTTTAATGAATGCAGCCCCTTTAAGCACTTCAGTAATTTATACTCACTCATTACATTAATTCATACTAATTACATTCACTCGCTGCAATGATGATAATGTAACTAACCATTTCTTCAGCCTGAGCTTCCAGTACAAACTTCTTCACATCTGACTCCGACTGCACGGCTCGTACACGGACAAACGATTTTTGTCCGTCTTTCTTGGTCTCCAGGTAAACCTTCGACTTGAATCTACAGACAGGCACAGCAGACACATAGAGCAGGCACAAGTGCACCCTACCAATCCACATAAGCATAGAGCAGACAGGAGTGAAACCTATCAAACAGCATACGCATAGAGCACGCACATGTAGACAGATGAGCACAAATTGAACGTTGAAATCAAACATTTTACTTTTCAAACCTAACATTCACACTCATACTCATACATATTCATGAACTCTACTCA
Source organism: Buchholzia appendiculata (assembly GCA_034694885.1). Lineage (NCBI taxonomy): Eukaryota > Metazoa > Annelida > Clitellata > Enchytraeida > Enchytraeidae > Buchholzia > Buchholzia appendiculata. Next base: position 3,706 of record JAQFYQ010001354.1, on the reverse strand, counting down.
ATGTAAATTGTATTTAAATGGCTTTATGTTAATGCTTTTTGGCCTTTATAACTTAAGCCCTAGATTGTAAGGAAGGGTCCACATGACTCATGCAAAGGAATTGGTACAAATGCTACATACATTAACATCCGGTGGACTCAACGAAGACATGTTAGAATTGACTGTAGGCGGTTGTATAGGGGCAGATCATACCAACATTATCCCAAAACCATGTATACACTACAACATTTAAAAAATATTTGATCGCACAGCTACACAATTATGATGACAGTAGAAAAAAAAAAAAAACTTTGAGACAAGCGTTCTTATCACAAATTCATTTCTTAATGTCTTAAAATTCATCAGAATATTCGATGATCATGAATTTTGACAAAACGAATACTCGACAGTCCTCAACTGTCAACAGTTTTTGAACGGGCTTGACTGTACGTACTTGTTCGCGATGTTCTCTCTGAGCAGTTTACACTGGAAATAAGAACAAGGATCAAAGTCGAGTACTTCTGCACCGGTACTCAACATCTGCTCAACTTGCTTCCTGCAAACACACAGTACAACATATCACTAGGTAAACAACCGCACAAACACACAGCACAACACAACACACAGTAAACAACTGCACAAACACTCAGTACAACACAACACACAGTAAACAACTGCACAATCAATCTCACACAGTACATAATATGCTAATCAAATACAGTTGGTAACTGATTCTGATTGTTAAATACAGCCCTGTAGCCAGGATTTTGTCAGCAAGAGAGGGCATAGTTGTTTTTGACAAGGCACAAGTTCACATGCATAAAGTCCGCCACCGAGGCACAAGCCTTTGTAGGGGGTGCAGACATTCTTGTGCCAGGGCATATGTCCTTGGCGCCTGGTCCTGGCTTGCTTAAATACACTATAATACTCATATAAGAAATGTACGTAAAAAATTTCTCAAACATCAGTGGTAAATACATAGTGGAAAGAATTAAAGCAAGATTCGCTTAATATGCACACATACATATTACATATATCTACATCGTCGATTTTATATTGAATCACATACAAATAATAAGCTACTCTCATTATTACTACTGCCTGAAATATCTCTAGAAAAAGAGAAACAGAAGCAAGCCACTATTGCAGGTCATGATGACCTGCAACATAGTTGCTCCTCCGTGCGAAAAATAAGTTCCGACAGTCTAACAAGCCTAACAAGCGTGTTAATTAGTTCGAGCACGTTCGAATATGGCTCTTTCAGAAATATCTAACCGGCACTACATCGGAAAAACTGACGCTAAAATAAAAAAGATGAATATCGTGTTCAAACACTCACAAAGCGCAGCTGATATTGCTCTTGAACTGGTCCGGTATAGTAGTCAGAGTTTTATTCTGCGGTGACGGCGCTGAGGCTTTAGCCTTGTTGTCTCCCGAAGCCGCTTCTGTGTGCGCTGTCTGTCTCTCAGCATGTCTCTCCAACATCGCCCCTCTCAGTTCATTCTCAGTTCCAGGCAGCAAGTATGATATACCTTCAAGTTATATCCACAGTCACATTGTCACATTTGTCACTACTGACAAAAAGAGCAAGTTCTGGACAAATATGGAAGTAAGGATTAATCAATTAATTTTGGGAATCTGATGGCTATAAATGATTTGCGTCTGTGAGAAATACTTTGAACGCCTGCATCTACTTGCTTTTACGCCAGCATGCACCAGATCTTGAGCCATGACAGCTTTACACGCTCATTTTGACGCAAATACAGCCAACGGGGCACCTCTAATCAGCCTAGTTAATTTCTTCTTTAGTGTCAGGTTACTACTGTCACTTTAATATATATAGTAAAAGTGACCGTATATACTGTCACTTTACTGACAACTTATTGTTTAACATTTCTAAAATGTCCAAAGTATCTGTCTGCATATAATGTAACTCACAAGATATGTCAAGTGCTAAATAAGAGGTACGGAAATGTGGACGCTAGACTACAACGATGAACATTTACTGCGAGGACTAGAAGAAGAAAGAAATTAGCACTAGACATGACGATGAATGACGTACCATCGTAGAAGACTTTGTTGAAGTCAAACGACTGTTGGCAGAGGAAGGATAAGCTGGAACTCTGTAGCAAGTAAAGCAAGAATAAAGCATCAACACTATCAAACTCGACAATTCTAAAACTAACTTGGGATTGTTCAAATATTCTTCTCATTATACAAGATCAAAAAAGTGCATCAAAATAATTAAGTATATACACGCAACACTAATGATAAATAGATCCGTAATCATCACTATTGAATTGCCGTTGCCACTTCTGTCAACCGATTAACAACATTGGTCAGTTCCAAGCACCTTCACGGCGAGAATGCTGTCTTGGAGATACATGTAAGGACGGCATGACAGGTCTGACAGTAAACAACATCAATGTGCCAAATGTCATCGCCATCATCATCATCACCATTATCAAACCTCCAATTTATCATCATGGATAGTCACACACGTTACTGTCCGTACAAAATATAAACAAAGTACATAAAGTACCGAGATCATGAGATTTATACCTGACAAACAAAGTTATCCTCCACGGTATTGTTGTACGGCCTTGGCATAATGTTGAAATTGTACGTTCTAACTATGTATCTGTAAAATATACATACAAATTCACAGACTAATAAGATAAGTAGTGCTCTGTAACGTCAGACTCTACAACTGATTTAACATAGGCCTACTCCTCCCATTAGTATTTTCTTACCACAATTGCATTGTGATTGTTTCGAGTTCAAATTTGACTTGCTGAAATTTTCCAGACTAAATTTGAAGTAAAAGTCAAAGTTGAAGTAAAATTAATTACCTGAAGTAAGATGGAAGTAAAATGGAAATAAAAAAATTAAGAACTGAAGTTGAAGCACAATTATTTCATGAAGTAAAATTGAAGTGGAAGTAAAATGATTACTGCCAAACTGAAGTTGAAGTAGAAGTAAAATCATTTTCTGAAGTAAAATAACGCTGGTTTGAAAAAACAATTAGAAAATAATTATTAAAAAAACAATGTCAGATGGATTATAATGACGAAGATTAACTAACTAACTCATGCCGACCGACCTGTTATTTGCTTCATCAAGCTCAAAAATACTCAGACCAAACTGGATGATGATGAAAGCCATCGCAGACTAAACAACAAACAAAAGCAACATTAATAAGAAAAACAGTCAACATATGACAAAGCACGATATCAATCATAGCGCAAAGAAATAGAATATATCTTCAGGATGACAAATTTAGCTTAACTTAAGGCTTCGTTTTCTTGATATTGAGATGAAAAGAGAAGATCAATAAGGCACGCAGAGACAAATTAAATGCCATTAATTTAGTATGTACAAACATTATATGCAGACATAGAGACAAACAAATGCACATTTCAATATCTACGTAAAATCATACATAGGCCTACATAAGCAAATACAATTAACTTGATTATCCTGTATACCTTGAACAATTCTGCTCATTGATAACGTTTACTTGTACAACAGAGCACGAAACATCGAGCCTCACATGTGACAGATTGATCACAGAAAATACATAATGATCTGAATTTACAGCTAAAAGTCATCATCATCATCATTAGTCCTCTGCCCTAAGGCAGGTCCTCGGCATCCATTTTCTCCACAACTCACGGTTCTCCGCTTTCCTTTTCATTTGCTCATATGGTTTCTCCTTGTCCTCCAT
>JAQFYQ010001353.1:0-13488 GCA_034694885.1 Buchholzia appendiculata | reverse complement strand
GCAAATCTGACTGGAGTAAAAACTGTTTAATGTATTGTAATTTGATGTAACCTAAGTATTTTTATGTGTGTATTACACTAAGATATGGACATAGAGGCTCACGCCTGCGTCTATTCATACACGTTATGTTATGTTATGAAGTGTGAGATCTGATATTGTGTTTGTCACGGAGCGTTTGAACAATGGTACGTAGTAATGCCGTAAAACCGCCGTAAACCACCGTAGACCAACAAAAACCGGCGTAAACCATCTAAGACCACCGTAAACCCTCGTAAAATCTTCATAGACTACCATCAATCACGAGAATCCATCGTTAAATCACCCTAAAGCATGTCTAAAGTTCACCAGAAACCATAACTATAGCAGCACAAATCGAAGCTGTCTAACCATGAGCCATAATAACTAAAGCAGGCCACCGATAATTATCGTATCAATGACTAAAGCATTTAAACCAGATCAAACGTTAAGAATGGGTGGGGGGGGGTAGTGGCGCACCAATTTTTTTTGACGAGCGGGCTTGTCGGCTCACAATTTTTTGGAGGCTTTGGACGCTTTTTGGGAGGCAAAACACAGTAAAGAAATTTGCTTTCAACAAGTTGGGGGGGGGCTTAGCCCCCCCAAGCCCCTAATACGTGCAGCCTATGGTCGTTTTCATTTTATTCAAGTTCATTGCTGGCGAACATTTGTTTAATACTTTATTTTAGTACTCTAAATGGGTTAATTTCAACAGGTATGTGTTAAAAATGAATGTTTAAAAAGTTGTGAATTAAATAAATTACAGAGCTCTGGCAAAACGTTCTATGAGCCCATCCCTAATGCTAACCCTAACTAAAAGCCCGAATTTCAAACCCAAAGCGTGACCCTTGCCTTTGCCTTGGATTGTTGTAGATCTATGCTTAAGCAATGTAAGCAATACTTTCAATAGAATTTGTCTATTTAGTCTGTATATATGCCTAAATATAAATTCTATAAATTGTGTTAAAAACTTTAATCTATCGTTTATTGTAGAAAATGAATTCGACAACTGGATGAGTAATCTCGTGTAAGATGGATATCGACAAGGCGTTACACAGCGTCGGGGAATATGGACGACTTCAGCGGCGAGTTCTGTGGTCGATGGCTATTCCGCAGATCTTTGTCGCTTGGCAACACATTCAGAACGTGTTCACTGGAGCGGAACCGAGACTCTACTGCATCAGAGAGGGTACGGGTGTCTCCGACGGGTGTCCAAAGTCTGGGGAGCTACCTTGTAAGAGTTATGCTTACCCTGATGAAGAGTTCACTTCTATAGCTTCTGAGGTATGACACGTTCTTCAGTGTCCACGGTGTGATCATCTCTTCCTTTGATCACTTTGATCTTTATTATTTACCAGTCACTGATTGTGTCAAGGTGAAAAGTGTGGTATGCCGGGTCCGCCTAAAAAGCGAAAGTGAGAAATTTTTTGATGACTATTATGCGAAGATGTTTGCGAATCAAACTGGTTTAGAATTTCCGACGAGACGCCTAATTTGCTAAAAGGAAAATGCGAGAAATATAGTTAAATGTTAAAAAAAAAATGTTTTTAATCAGCTTAAAACGCGTTCCATAAGTCGGATGACACGTTCCGACGATATTAATCGCGGACTAGATGAAACACAAAACATTAGACTAGACTAGAAACATCAAAATAATCAAGACGGGAGATCTGTTGATACATTGTAATTGACTAATTTTATGTAAATGGGTCATATTTTGTATGTTTTTGGTCAATATAGAAAGTGTCAACCAACTTGTCGAACGCGGAACGCCAATGATTGAAAAACAATATAGATATTTCATATTTTTCATTTCACAAATGGTTTTGGTTGGGGTTTTGGTTAGGGTAGGGCCTATAGAACATTTTGCCATCCTTAAATTTCAAACATTTCAAACATTTATTTTTTTCATGAATTTTTTTAAACACGTACCCTGCCCTACCTGGTGATTTTTTCCCATTAGTGTACTAATGTGAAGGAGAACCGGCGTCTCGTTTGTAATTCTAAACCGGTTTGATTCGCGAACATTTTCGCATTTTAGTCATCAAAATTTTTCGCACTTTCCCATTTCGCACTTCACATTTTAGATTAACCAGAAAGTTCTAGAAACTAGTTTTAACCAGAAGAAGCAACTGACGTGTAAATTATGGAAAAGGTATACATTATGTGGCATCTCGGGAAATGTGGCATCTAGGGAAATGTGGTATCTAGGGAAATATTGTGTGGACAAGGATCATAAAAAAACAGTATGACACGGCTAGTTCATATGCTAGTTTAATGTCAGACTGTTATCTGAATTTGAAACTTTACTTTTTCCTTAATTGTATTACATTAACTCGTGAATAGTTTGATGTAAGTTATCTTTATGTAAGCTAGCTTTTGTAATTATAATAGCCTATGTATGATTTGTGTAAGTTACTTTATTTGTTGAACGTTGATTGGATAACTTTTTGCAGTTTCTAGTATCGTATAGCAGTATCGTTATTTGTGTTTCAATTGCTCTCATCTGCTTTGCCAACCATTGATGGCAGCAAAAACTCATCAAGCGGCAAAAATGTTAGGAAAACTGAAATTTGCCTTAATTTTGTCGGAAGGTATATGTGACAGAGAAGGCTGAAGTCGGTCGACAACTACGCATCATGCATATGGTTTACATTACTCTGCCATTTTAAATTTAATGATTCAAAGATTTATGGGATTGGATGCTCATCCTGGCGACAATAGTGTATTTACTAATCTTTTCAAGAATGTGGAGGAACTAGGCAAGTTTATTGCAATGAACTACAACCTCAACGAAGCATTGTTTACAATGATCCACACCTATGATATTGTGGGGGTTTTAACCTTAGCAATGCGTGTTGCTTTGTTGATAAAGTCATGTGATTTATACCTGGTTTCAATAAATTCTCTGCCAGCTTTACGTGTTAAATTCTTTGACGAAGTCCTCGTGTATCTGTGTAGTGGGACCTGGTGTGTGGTAAAGCGTACAAGTCCGATGTGGTCCAGTCGTTCTACATGGCTGGCTTGCTGGTGGGTAACCTGCTCGGTGGCATCATTGCTGACCAGTATGGCAGGCGTCGGATTGTCTACCAGTCTTGCCTTGCCATTACCGTTCTCTGCGTGTTTGCTACATTCACGAGTTCTTATGAATGGTTAGCTTTTTGCTTTATTGTAAGCTCTTTTAGTCTCTTAGTCTGTTTTGGATTATTATTTGTCTGATTTGATTATTGATTTGCTATTTTGGATATGTGCAGTGAGGTCATGCTTTAGTGTGTTTTGGGTTTGTTCATGTGCTTGAAGGCAAGTATGGAAGAATTTACACTAGGGTAACTGACTGATAATAGCATCATCAAAATTTAAATCAGTTTTCTTCGCCAGTAAGATTTAGACGTGACCGTACGCCCTTGCTGGCGCCAACCTGTACTCGGGAGGAGTGAATATTGTCTATAGCACATCCTTTGTGATCCAGTTAAGAATGTTGCACTTTCTCTGTTATCCATATTGTATACAATATTGGTCAAAAATTAAAGTGTGAAAGTTCAACCTTTTTTATGATCTAGTGCCATAGACAGTTTATGAATCGTGATATTGCGAATTATAATTATTTTAGAACAGAATTCCATCATTTATAACATAGAAACTGAAGTTTATAATGGAAGTAATTATATGATAATTAACTATGTTAACTATGCGCTAGTTCTATGAAGATTACGATGAAACTGCTGAAGTACTTCTCTGTATGTTTGTCTCCAGGTACGTTACTTGGCGGTTCTTGTCGGCGGTCTGTACCGGCGCGTACGGTCTCGTCAGCTTCACTCTTCCGACAGAGCTTGTCGGCGCTGAGCAGAGAGGTTTTGTCAACCTCATGGCGACCATCTCGTACGCCCTCGGCATCGCTTCGCTCTCAGGGGTCGCTTACTTTGTTAGGGACTGGAGAGCCGTCAGCATAGTTACCGCCCTGCCGGGGCTCATCGGCCTCTACTACTATCGGTCTGTTTACATACGCTCGGGATATTGTTATGTGCGTAGGGAATTTGATGAGTTGCTCGGTCGGCTTCTTGTCTGGCGTTTGGTATAAAAGATCCGATCGTTCATCATCGTTATCATCTTAAACATTTTATGTCAGTTTTTCCTTGTCGCATACTGTTTGACTTTTCCATCAATGGAAATTTGCTGGGAGTTGTCTGTTATAAGAAATATTGTCAACTAAACAGGCTAAATAGCTTTATCTTGCACGCGTAGTGAGTTGGAAGGCGAGGTGTGGTTCAAGTAAAGTTTACATCAGAGAAGCTTGCTTATACGTAGCCGATTCTCCTATTGTGAGTATGTTAAGGCATATCCTGGTTACATAATTCACATGAGCTATGTGTTTCTAGGTCAGTGCCGGAGAGCCCGCGCTGGCTACTCAACCAGGGGCGGGTCGACGAGGCTTGTCCTGGTTGCGTAATTGACATGAGCTATGTGTTTCTAGGTCAGTGCCGGAGAGCCCGCGCTGGCTACTCAGCCAGGGGCGGGTCGACGAGGCAGAAACTGTACTGAACTACATTGCGACGGTCAACTCGGGCGGTCGAGCCCCCGCCCACCCGGTCAAGCTTCAGCCAGTTGTCTCCGAGTCAAGGAATCAGGGCAGCGGCAGCTTCCTCGACCTACTTCGACATACCGCTCTCTGTCGTATTACTATCAACAATGTCTTTACATGGTGAGTTTACATGGTGGGGTGAGTTTACTTAGTGAGTTTACATGATGAGTTTACATGGTGAGTTTATATGATGAGTTTACATGGTGGGTTTACGTGATGAGTTTACATGGTGAGTTTATATGATGAGTTTACATGGTGAGTTTATGTGATGAGTTTACATGGTGGGGTGAGTTTACATGATGAGTTTATATGATGAGTTTACATGGTGAGTTTATATGATGAGTTTACATGGTGGGGTGAGTTTACATGGTGAGTTTACATGGTGAGTTTACATGATGAGTTTACATGATGGGGTGAGTTTACGTGGTGGGGTGAGTTTACATGGTGAGTTTACATGATGAGTTTACATGACGGGGTGAGTTTACGTGGTGGGGTGAGTTTACATAGTGAGTTTACATGATGAGTTTACATGGCGGGGTGAGTTTACATGGCGGGTGAGTTTACATATTGGATTATGTTTACAAGGTGGATTATGTTTATCTTGTGGGTTTTGTTTATGTCGTTGGTTTGGCTGTATCGTGGGATTGGTTGAATTATGAATTATGATTACATGTTGGGTTACGTTTGAACTCTGGGTTTTGCTCATGATGTGGTTGGTGATGTTTTTGTTGTGGGTTATGTTTGCTTTGTGGGTCATGTTTACATGATAGAATATGTTCCTGTTGTGGGTTATGTTTATATGGTTGATCTGTTTACATGATGATGATGATGATGATGATGATGATAGTGCTCTGACCGAAGGCAGGTCCTGGCGATGGTTATTTGTCTTATGTATTACTACGCATGATTTAACCACCGATCCACTAGGCCAGATAAGCACGGGTGGGCGACCAGAGGTCCTTCCCGTACAGGCAATGGAGTGTTAACAATTTGCCCAGGTTTGCTACTGAACACAATCAGTCGTTGCAGGGAGGCGAACCCTCTACCTCTTCACTGCGATGTTTGAACGCTAACGACTGACCTATTCGATCTTTTTGCATGTTGAATTATATTTATGTTGTGTATTATGTTCCTGTTGTGGGTTATATTTATATGGTTGATTTGTTTACATGATTGGTTATGTTTACATTCATGATAGATTGTGTTTATAGTGGAATAGGTTTACACTCTTGTTTATGTTTGTATTGTGTTTCATGTTTACTTGGTATATTTTGAATCGGGTATTTTCTGCCCGTGTGTTATTTAAACTCCATCTCTCTTTCTTAAATCCATAACAACCCTACTTGTTTTACATATTCTGTTTTACATCATTGTTTTAATTTGATTGATTACCATACTATCGAATTTATTTATAAGTTCCTTATGCTTTAAAATGTGTTTGTTGTTATAATACATTATTTGTTGCATGTGTAAGGTTTGTTACTGCGATGGGCTACTACGGTCTCACACTACGAGCCGGCACTCTCGGCTCTAACCGATATACCAGCATGACATTAGCCGGTCTGATAGAAATACCGGCTGACCTGGCTACACTATGGACCATTGAGAAGTAAGACTTGATTTGTGCCTTTGATCTGATCTCCCTGCACAATATTTCTAGATTTGAATTTTGTGATTCTAATACAAATTACAGAGTGTAATTTTGGGATTCTGTGTAGCATAATGTTAATTGTTCATTGAAATGTTATGAGCTTTAGTTTACTTATTTGGGTGACATTTACCATTCCCAACAAATGTAGATAAGTTTCATTTTTGGTAAATAAATATTTGTTTGTCCTCCGTCTTGATTATGATAATATGTATGACTTTCATTCAGCATAAAGCAGAATATGAAAATATAAATACACATACGGTACGATAAAATAATATTAGATGAATATATATAATTAAATATTTCTACTTACGTATATAATTGATAGTTGTTGCTGTGTGCCATTCTGACTGGGATACCTTTTGATCGGTATTGTAGTCGGCTAGTTTGAGTCCAAACACCTCTGGTCAGCCTAGGTGCCCTCTGAACTTTGTCCAAGTAGGCAAGACTCAATTGTTCTGAGGTTGCTGCAATTTTTGTAGTGCAAATATGCATTTTAAATTTTTTGTTCACAGTTTTATCAGCTTGACATCAAGCTTCTCCACGTTAACACGGGTTTGCTGTGTCAAATATGGTGCTTCTTGAGAAAAACTGACCATCTCTTACGCATCTACCGTGTATGCTAATTGTAACGATAAATTAATAACAACAAGATGATAATACTCGGAAGAGGAAGCGCTAAAAAGCGGTTACTACCGTTCTTCCATGCACAGATGATTTGATGTATTGTTTGAATTATTTCTGATAGTTTACGTGTCTATAATTCTTCGTTTTAAGTTGTTTTGACTATCTGACAGCATGTGTACATGTTGACATACATGTATCTCCTGTGTGTCAGGTATGGAAGACGCTGGACGTACTCCTGGAGTCTGTTCTGCGGTGGCCTGGCTTGCGTTGTCATCGCTGTGGTTCCAGCAGGTCTGATGACGTCATTCTCTAGCTGTATAACCTTTTTTTTCCCCGTGGGTAATCCCATAGAAATTTTGTAATGGGAATACCATTCTTTGTGCTTGCGTCCAAACACACACATTCGTCCACACACATATAATGTATAGTCGCTCTATCATATGTACATTATATGCATTATGTACTTGAGTATATATATTTTCTACATATTCAGCTATATGCGTAGAAAAGTAGTACATGTTGTTGTTATCGTATGCTCAAGTGCTAGTGTAGTGAGCCAGCCATTCAGAAGCTTGATTGTCTGTCTCGTTCAGTAGAGCACTGTCGAGCCTCGTTAATTGGCATGAATTGACGATGTATGACAAGTAATACATACATTGCAGCTGCAATACATTGAGATACTATGATGTGCTTGACATTGTCGTGTTGAGATAAAGCTCATGTATCTTTTAAAATCTGTGTCGCTGTGTTCTACATCTATGTCTACCTGTACAGGTGTTCACACTGTCCCTTGTGTCTAGGTATGGACGAGGTGATTATGAGTCATACAGGTGTTCACACTGTCCCTTGTGTCTAGGTATAGACGAGGTGATTATGAGTCATACAGGTGTTCACTCTGTCCCTTGTGTCTATGTTTGGACCAGGTGATTATGAGTCATACAGGTGTTCACACTGTCCCTTGTGTCTATGTTTGGACCAAGTGATTATGAGTCATACAGGTGTTCACACTGTCCCTTGTGTCTAGGCATGGACCAAGTGATTATGAGTCATACAGGTGTTCACTCTGTCCCTTGTGTCTAGGTATAGACCAGATGATTATGAGTCATACAGGTATAGACCAGATGATTATGAGTCATACAGGTATGGACGAGGTGATTATGAGTCATACAGGTGTTTGATACTGTCCCTTGTGTCTATGTTTGGACCAGGTGATTATGAGTTGTGCTCTCGTGTGCAGGTATGGTCGAGGTGTCCACGATGCTGGCGTTCCTGGGCAAGATGTGCATCTCGGTGTCGTTCTGTGTCTGTTGGATCCATGCAACCGAGATGTATCCAACAAGTATCAGGTAACTTGTTTAGTCTGTGCATAGTTATCTTTTTTTTGTTGGTTTGTATGGCGTTACACGAAGCTCTGATGATGATGATGATTGTTTTGATTCTTGCTCTGAATAATGTCGTTAAATGGATCCACGGTTACAAATTGATTGATGATTTGAAGGAGGAATCATTTGCGGAAATGATGAGAAGAGTTGAGGATATTGTAGCTTGGAGAGTTTGAATGCCAGTGACCTGCCGGAAGACTTAGAATTAATTGTTTATTAAAAGTTTAATAATGATCTGGATTAGCTTACAAGGAACCAAATAAAGGTCAAGTTTGAACCAAATGAAGGTCAAGTTTGAGGTCTCCATTTCACAGTATCGTGAAGAAATAGACATGAAACGATGATGGTTAGCGATGTGTTGTTTACAAGCTTACGTTGGTAGAAGACTGTGTGTTAGTGGAATCGGGAAATGACTTGGAGTACCAGCGAGTAGTTAGACTTATCTGTAGGACGATACACACAGTTTGACAAAGCACATAGAGATTGGGTTGAGAGTCGTAGATGCTGTGTACCTACTATGCTCGCTCTCTTGTGTTGGTTGTCAGTGTGTCTGTCGTGGTAGCTGTCAGTGTGTCGGTCTTACTTGTTGACAGTTTGCCTGTCTTGCTTGTTGTCAGTTTGCCTGTCTTGCTTGTCAGTTGGTTTAACTGTCTTTTGCTGTAAGCTTCCTGTCGTACTGATCGTCTGTTTGCTTTTTGTTAGATGTTTTGTTGGATGTTTTGTTAGATGTACATTGTTAGATTTCAGGTTTCTTGCTTCATCAGTCTGCTTGTGTTTGTGATCTTGTTCTTGTCTGTTTGTTCTAGGAACAAGGCATTGAGTGTGTGCAACATGTCGTCCAGGCTCGGAGGTGTCGTCGCACCTCTGGTCCTCACACTCGTAAGTATCCCCTACTTGTTTATACTTGCATAGGGAGGTGTCGTCGCACCACCGGTCCTTTCACTCGTAAGTATTCCCTGCTTGTTTATACTTGCATAGGAAGGTGTCGTCTCATCTCTGGTCCTAACACTCGTAAGTATTCCCTTTTTGTTTATACTTGCATAGAGAGGTGTCGTCTCAGCTCTGGTCCTAACACTCGTAAGTATTCCCTGGTTGTTTATACTTACATAAGGAGGTGTCGTCCCATCTCTGGTCCTCACACTCGTAAGTATTGCCTGCTTGTTTATACTTACATAGAGAGGTGTCGTCTCACCACTGGTCCTTGCACTCAAAAGTATTCCCTACTTTGTTATACAGTAACTGTACTAGTAGGAGTAACTCAGTTTACAGCGGGATGTGTCAGCTCACCATTTCTCCTCAAATTTGTATATATTTTTGGCCTATTCACGATATGGATAAATTGCTGAAGTCCCCGAGCAACATGCAGTACATATGCAATACAAGGGAACTCAAGGTTCAGTTTTTCAGTAGGATCTATAAAGAAGATGAAGATCGTTATGCTAATGTCGAATGTATTCTGTTCTGTAGGGACGGTTACATCAGAACGCCGACTTCCTTCTCTTCGGTGCCTTCACTCTCGTGGCTGCCCTCGTCAGTCGACTCCTCCCAGAGACGAGGAACCGACCGATGCTCGAGGTCGTCGACGATGTCGACCGGCGTTTCTCTAAACCGGGCAGCGGCCTGTCCGCGAGTCAGGACATCATGTCTTATCCAACGACCAGTGTCGAGGTGCTTGATGGCAAGGTTCCACTGCTGGGTGGGCTGGATAACTGAAGTGTGAACTCGGCCAGTGTCGAGGTGCTGGGCGGCAAGGTGCCACTGCTGGGTGGGCTGGTTGTCTGAAGTGTGAACTCGGCCAGTGTTGAGGTGCTGGGCGACAAGGTGCCACTGCTGGGTGGGCTGGTTGTCTGAAATGTGAACTCGGCCAGTGTTGAGGTGCTGGATGGCAAGGTGCCACTGCTGGGTGGGCTGGATACTTGAAGTAAGGCTGGAGGAAGGGTTTTATTCGGGCAGAGCTGGTTTTCTAACAAAAAGTGTCACGAGTCTTACAACAGTATATATACATTTGTTTGCAGGAGAAGCAGTATATTATTGTTAGCTTATGTTATTGCATGAGATTGACTGGACTGCAGTCTCGTAGTAATGCTGTATTCTGTTCCAGCGATATTTCTGTATTTGTTTTTGTAGTCCCGTATTCGGATCTATTCAAACTAAACCTGCTGAAAGCTGGGGTTAATTTTTGAAGACTTGTTTTTGTCTTCCGGTTTATTTTGTAGATGGTTGAATTGTTATTTCATATATGCTGGCTGTAATCGTGATTAATTACTACTGCTGTTTGGTCTGCCTTCATTCCGTGGATATCAAGGGTTCCAATTCACGACGTTTGCATTGATGCAAGTCAGCAGATACTGAGATACTGTGTCAGTTCATCTGTCTGGCAATTTCGACGGAGAAAAACCATACCAGTTTTATTTGTTCTCATTATTCTACCTACTCCTTCATTCTTTACTCCTTCATAAGTAGTAAGGATTGCAACAGTGGTAGGCCAAAGATCCAAATGTAACGGAGGTGTATCGATCGCTGGATATGTAAAGGAAAATGTTAGCGTTCTTTTTATTTCATACTGGTTGGCGCGATACAAAAAGTATAGTTTTTAGTTGGTATGTTTATTTCTAGTATCTTAATCAAATCTGTCAAAACTTTGCATACTTTTGCTTCCAAATTTGACACGACCAGTTTTGATGGTATGGTCACGTTATTCTTATTATATTCTTTTCAGGTAAAGAACTCTTTATTTTTGTATGGAATTGGATTGACATTGTTCGTATTTATCCATTGTAGAGAGTGTAGCTATATGCCTGGTTTTCATGGAATTGGACTAACACTGGTTGTAGCTCGCTCCATTTAGGAAGAGTAGATGCGCTGTCTCTTCTGTTGAGCAGACCGAATGCTTCTCGTATACAGTATACCTTCTACAGTGTACCGTAGTATATCTTTTGCATGTACAGTAGTACACTAAACTTTTGGTTGTTAGGATCAAGTGTTTAATCTGAATAATTTGATTACTGCTATGTAAAATAAATAAATTGAGAAATTTAATTGGAAGTTTGTGTATTGCGTTCAATATTATAAGAATATCTTGTACAAATATTCCAATTAAAAATCAGTTATATACACTGTGTTTGGAAAGCCCAGACAAGATTAACATTACTGTTTATAAGACATTAACATTACCTCTTAATTTATTATTAGGACATGTATTCGTCTATTGGTTTACTTAGATTGCACATCGTAAAGTGAAGTATTAAGCGTCTTCTAGGCCGAAAGTAGCCGGGCACTGATCTCCAACCTCAGCCCTCAGGCTGCCATCGTGCTAGGTTTTACCAGGGCCGGTGTGCAAGGCAGACACGTCAGTTTACCTCCTAGCTTATTACACCTAATACCAACTTATACTGCTTGGTAACAGAGGCAGCGGCAGAGCGTGCACCAATTTGCCTCAATTTGTCACCGACAACGAAACCTACCTGGAGAGTTTGTTACATTATGTAGATACAGTTTTGAACAGTGTACATTTTTATCATATTAATAGCATTCGATTGATTTATTGGATTTTATAGATTTGTAACATTTGGTTGACTAATATATAGTAGTTGACGAGCTGATTTATGAGATTTGATACTTTGTTACTGCGTATACATATCTATTATAAGATCTTGACTGAGTTCGGTTTGCTTGATCTTCATCTCTACGTGAACGATGAACGGCTCGCGTTTTTCTCTGATCTACATTCTACGAACAATGAATGCCTCTAGTGTGGTGAAAGGCATTTGTGTGTGTATGCAGTGCGTGGTGGTATTATGCTGTGGTTTTGGTGACGTATGTATTGTATATAGGTCACTGTTTATAGGTCACTCTTTGCTGCAAGTAGACTCTAGCAGACCAGTGTGTGTGTGTTGTGTGTTGTTACTCATGATAACGATATTTGTATTGTTGACATATAGAGATATAATGGTCAAAAGAAGAGACCATTTAGTGCATTGTTATAGTTTATTGTTTAGTTTATTGATGATTTAATTGATGATTGATGTTAATTGTTATAGTAACCAGTTATAGGTATTTAATTGATAATTAATATTAATTGTTGGTAGATGTTCAGTTATTTATCTTGAAATATAATAATTGCTTGTACATTATAACCGAATTATTGGACATAAAATATGAAGTGATGAAGACGATATCGAATGTGTTCAAGTTGTGTTGAGAATTATTGAAGGTAACAAACTAAACAATTAAGAACTTTAAAAAAATAAGTACTAGTATAAAGAGACCAATTTGTAAACAATATTTGAGATTATTAAAAAAAAATTAATGCTTAAGCTCTGAATTTCTGTAGACTGTGATTGAAAGAATTCCTCAGATGTTTTCAATTGGAAACAAATCAGGACACTTTGTTGGCGAGTTATTTGAACGATTGTAAAAGAAATGGTTGCATTAATTACAGTGTTGTTAAAGTCCTTATTTATTTTTCAGTTTCAGTTTTTATTTGTATTCTGGACTGTGATTTTTCAGTTTCTATTCACTTATAGTCTTTTAACATTTTTCAATTTCAGTTAAAGTCGACTGAATCGTTATTTATTTTTCAGTCTTTGGCCATTTTAGTTTCAGTTTCAGTCGGACTTAAATAGCACTGAAAATTTTCTGGACTGTGATTTTTCAGTTTCTATTCTATTTCAGCCTTTAAATATTTTTAGGTTTCAGTCTATTTCAGTTTTAATTTCAAATTTGTCTATTCAATTTTAGTCTTTAAAAATGTTTCAAATGCCATTATTGGTCAAGCTCTATTTCTCCGGGAATCGTTCAACCGACCAATGTGTGACCATATCATAATGATTTCACACAGTAAATCATTTATGACAAAAATGGCAAATGGTTACTTTTGAATACAGGCTCGAATTACAAGCTTAACTTACAATCGTTAATTCCCGGTTACTTTGCACTACATTCCCTGCACGCAGATTTATCCCCCGACACTGTCATATAAAAATGTTTCCACCCGCTACAAGGTTGCTGACTCATTGTGTTCCTAACTGTCCAGTTCATTTCAATGTCAATTCCTAAACCAATCCACACGACGGCAGGGCTGGATTTCGATTCGGAAAAACAATGCCAACAAAAAATATTTTAGACAATGGGCTGTTCCTGTTTTTAAGAACGTTACGTTTAGTGTTGAAAGCAGCATCGATACCTCGACACTGTCCATCAAAGACTGAAATTGAGACTGAAATTAAGACTGA
>JAQFYQ010001352.1:0-13489 GCA_034694885.1 Buchholzia appendiculata | reverse complement strand
GACGTCATATTTGAATGACCCCTTTCATGTAACGTCATAACTAAAGTGACTGTCGGAGTGACGTCACAATAAACCAAATCTTACTTCCGAAGACGTTGCAGAACTTTTCTTGACTAAATTATTCTAGTACTAGTGGATCGGTGCGCAATGTCACTATAGACAGTCACCATTGTTAGATCCGATCACACTTCATTCATTCATTCAAGACGAAATGTATCTGCCTGACTGCTATCATGAATGATAATACACTTCAGAACGGTCGTCACCTTGACTGCAGCTGTCATCGACTGACACTGTTCCAATTTCAGGGAGATTAACTCTTGACGATCCATATTTATTTCTTGCTTCAAACATGGAAAAGTTGAAGTTGGAATACAATTGTTACAGAATAGTCCCAAGGAACACATATATAAGACACGATCATTATGAGGATCCAGGACTTGAGCTGGAGGAGGCCAATGACCACACGACGAGATACTGCTGAAACCAGTCTTGAAAAGAAGGGAGACAATATCTGGGCGGAGCGTGGTTACGACCGCTTACGACGGAAAATTAACTCAATGTAAGAAAAATGTTGGTCTGGGAAGTTTGAACTTTTACTCTTCCTGCCTTCCTTTTCGTAACGACTCTTCATAAGTGTGACGAACTAACCACAGAGACAAAGTAAACATCCTGTCTTACTTGCTTCGCTCGAGTACACTAGCTTCCTCTCTCGCGGCCCAGTTCCTGGACCGACCTTGTTGGCCGACCAGACTGATATCTCATATCTCGTGAACTCCGGCTGGTCTCGTATGGTGACAGATGTCTGATTTGGGTCGGTGATGTTTATAATTCTTGGAATGCTCGTTGAGTTCCACGGCTTGTAACTGACCTTGTAGTGGAAATCCTCTCCGAAGTGCTGGTCACGTGGTACAGCCTACACAGATGACATGTCACGATGTCATGACTACAATCTGACATATTGCTTTTTGACATAAACCATTTTCAAAACGCTTCTAACCAGTAAGCCATGTACAATATTGAAACGACTTCAGTACCACATTGGATTGGTACAGCGGGGGGGGGGGGGGCGGGGCGAATCACGTATCAAATACAAAACCGCCTTGATCACATACAAAGCACTAGCTGACTGAAGCTGGTTAAGGTTCAAGGGCCTGTGGGCTCTCTTCCGGTCTATTCACTCACATACCTACGGTTGTGAGTAAAAATTCAAGTGTTCATAAATTTACGACGAGTTGTACGAATCCAGATTATTATTTCGTTTTGTCATCCAGTTAATATTTAAACTGTCATTTTTGGAATTTTATTTCTATAATTTGCATTTATTTAGTTTTTAATGGGCTTTGCGGTTTTCATTTGGGCGTTTTTGTTATTTCTCAGATGATTTGCGTCGCATGACGGAACCAAGCCCCTTTACAATACTGACATTTTGAAGATTCAATAATTAAATTTAAAAGTTCTAGCAAATAAAGGGTGTTCTTGCGTTGATGAATAAAGGCATCAATGTCTGCAAGCAGATGATCCACTGATGGACTACCCCAGCACAAAATTATTTTCAAAGGGCTAAGTTTATGGGGCCAGGTATTGAGTCCCCCAGGCAGCGAAACAATAAATTTAAGCAAATTACGCGTGCACTAAAACCCCGTCAACTTTGCAAAAAGAATGGTCGTTGAATATTATGATTATCACTCAAACATCATAATATAATTATTATAAAACAGAAAATGTGTAGAAAATAACTGGTGTTCCTGCATTGATAAACGTTTATAAATATCTGCAAGCAGATTCTACGAGTTATTTTTACACCACGACATAGAATGCGACGATATATCATATGCTAATACAAAACTGACAGAAGATTGAGGCAGTACCACACCGAGTTACTTGATGCTTGATGCGCTAGGTATAAATAATTTCTCATATATATTTATGCAGGGTTCACATTTAAAGCCAAGATGAATAGTTCTAGCATCTAGACTGACAGTTTCTGCTCCACAAACCTCCCATGTAATGGTTAGCGTGTTGACCCCCTTCAGCATGCAACAGACATCGCTGGGATTGCTGAGTGGCGCCCTCTGTGCGGACTTACACGAGCTGCTTGAGTTCAAGCTGGCGTCACTCTCACCAAGACTGTTGGTGGCGGTGGCGTAGAAGGTATAGCTGGTCCATGGTTGAACTTTAACCTCCACACGGACTTGAGTCCTGGAACCATCAGCGTCCTCTGCCTTGATGTATTCACTCTCACCGTTGACCTTGTAGTAGACCGTGAACAAGGTCACAGGGTCGTTGTTGTCATTGCCAGGATTGAAGGTGAGACGGGCAAAGCGATCTGTACACGCTTCAACCGTAACGTCAAAAGGAGGATCTGGGCGATCTAAATATAGATATAACAAGACATTAGATGACGATATCATCATTTTACCATCACGATTACGTGCTTGCCCTATCATTGAATACATGCCTCAAGCCTGTAGCAAGAACCTAGCCTTTTGGATTGTAGGGTGGATTGGAGTCGAAAATTATAAACGACCTTTATCAAAATTCTACTAATTTGGGATGGAACACCAGTTTAATAATAAGTGGAAGCCGATTCACAATTATTTCACAATCTACAAATTTTGAGCAATTTATATTCCGAATATTAACGACCCCGGCGATTATTTCGTAGATGCCGGACACCGGTCTCAGGCCAAACTATGACTCCACCGGGGTCTAAAATTTGACGGCTTTGGGGGGTCCAGAAAAGAGAGCTCCCTTATAACCCGGTGTGGACACCGGCGACAAATACCAAGATGACTTACCTTTTACTATGAGTGTTGTAGGACTGGAGTCGGCGGTATCGACACCATTATTTGAGTGACAAGTGTATCGCGCCGAGTCGGCCACAGAGATGTTGCGTATAGTCAGAGAGAAGTTCGAGTTGATCTTGAGATGCGTGTTCTTGTTGTAGTCCACTGCTTTACCATCCTTGCGCCATTCAACTTTCAGATTTGCTTTCTCCCTTGGATCAGACGTGACGTCACACAGAAGAGTGACGTCATTCGCCTTGTTTACAGCAATCCTTGCCGGTAGTGGAGAAATGACCGTAGCTCTTGCAGTGAAGCAAGAGATATTATATAATAATAATTGTAAGTCGACGTGAAAATCTTAGATCTTTGATATTATCGAAGAAATAATGGTAGGAACAATAACAGTAATTTTTTGTATTCAATAATGATTATGCTATACTATATAATACTTTGACACTTATTACTATTACTAATAATGAATTATATTCTTTAAGGAATTGTAGGTATGTGTGTTGTTTGGGTTTATAGACGCCTTTTCTTATCGAAGATATTAGCGTCATCTCCTACTCCTTCAGGACTTCTACTAGACGGTCCCTTCCCAGACTTGGGACTGGGCGCATCAAGTCTCTCCAAGAGTGTGCGGACTCTTACAATCTCTTGGTATCGGAGACTCGCCCAGGCGGAGAAGAATTGTAGGTATAATATATAATCTATAATTCGGAATTGCAGGTTATTCGGAAAAACTTATCATTAGATGCAACTGGCCATGGAATTGTATATATAGAGAAGTAAATAATATTATAGAGTGCTTATAGACTTATTAAAGGTGTGCAAACGTATAAAATAATTCGCATTATTTTATAGGTTGGTATAAAATAATTCAGATCAACAATTAATATTTCTAACCAAATCCACAACATTTCACTGCTTAAACTTCCAACACAGTTACCCCTCGCCTATAGCTTAGCGAAAAGGAGGAAACCTAGACACAACAAGGAGGAACTTACGAATAACTTTTACTTCAGCGACGACGCTAATTTCTCCAAACTTGTTCCTAGCTAGGCACGTGTAGTTATCACTGTCAGCCAGTGAGACATCCTGCAAGAATTACATCACAGAATAGTAAAACAATGTTTAGAACAAATCAATACACTGTAAATAGGCAACTGGCAATAGTAGTACGCTATAAATAGATGATGACACGTTGTGAGAAGACAGTGGCAACTCTGTCATTAGGAAGAGGCAAATGCACTAGCACTGGCAGTAGGAAGGGACAACATTGACACTGTCAGAAGAAAGGGACAATATTGACACTGCCAGAAGAAAGGGACAACATTGACACTGCCAGAAGAAAGGGACAACATTGACACTGCCAGAAGAAAGAGACGACATTGACACTGCCAGAAGAAAGGGACGACATTGACACTGTCAGAAGAAAGGGACAATATTGACACTGCCAGAAGAAAGGGACAATATTGACACTGTCAGAAGAAAGGGACAACATTGACACTGTCAGAAGAAAGGGACAACTTTGACACTGTCAGAAGAAAGGGACAACTTTGACACTGTCAGAAGAAAGGGACAATATTGACACTGTCAGTAGGAAGGGACAACATTGACATTGTCATAAGAAAGGGACAACATTGACACTGCTAGAAGAAAGGGACAATATTGACACTGTCAGAAGAAGGGGACAACATTGACACTGCCAGAAGAAAGGGACAACATTGGCACTGTCATAAGAAAGGGACAACATTGACATTGCCAGAAGAAAGGGACAACATTGACACTGTCATAAGAAAGGGACAACATTGACATTGCCAGAAGAAAGGGACAATATTGACACTGTCAGAAGAAAGAGACAACATTGACACTGTCATAAGAAAGGGACAACATTGACACTGTCAGAAGGAAGGGAGAATATTGACACTGTCAGAAGAAAGTGACAATATTGACACTGTCAGAAGAAAGGGACAACATTGACACTGTTATAAGAAAGGGACAACATTGACACTGTCAGAAGGAAGCAACAACATTGACACTGTCAGAGGCAGTGGTAACGCTAATACTATCAGTAGAAGTGGTAACACTGACATTGTTATTAGGAAGTGGTAACCCGGACACCGTCAGTCATCAACTAGGAAGAGTCTTTTGTTTTTCATCTGGATCAACTGGTGCACTTAGGTCAATGACCTGGTGCACTTAGGTCAATGACCTGGTGCACTTAGGTCGATGTCTACCTGTGGTGGCAATAACTATCCAGATGCAACAGTCAATTTTGTACATTTATTTATCTACTTATAAAATTCAATCAAATCAAATCAATGAATAGAACATCTAACTCGTATCTCGAGGTCCCCTTGAGGCAGAACTCTAAACTGAGCCCCAATAACAGGAGAAAGAGGATCTCCTCTTTGCCAGCTGATCTGTGGAGCAGGAATTCCAGTAGCATCACAGAGCAGAGTGACGTCACCACCGATCACAGCCTTGCTGTCACGTGGCTGTGTAGTGAAAGTTGGCGGCGCAGCTGAATACACAAAATAATGTAAGATATCATCTCGTCAAGCATTGCACACGTTACATCAGTGTAACATGCTTCCGGTGAATTCATGGCTCAATAGCTCAGGGCCGAAGCCAATATTTCATTTTGTGGGGTTGGAAATTTTGGACGACCTTTTCAATTTTGTCATTTAGGGGTGGGGGGTTTGACGTCAACATATTTTAAACAACCTTTTTTAAAAATGTCTTGACAAAACATCATAAATTAGAGGAAGCAAATTCGGGAGTTTAGTTTAAACCCGAACTATCCCCTATAAATACGGCCTTGCAAAATAGCCAATTCATGTACAGCTCGCGTAGTCATCGTACGGAGACTTAAATAAGTGCTTAAACGAATCAATAACGGCTCTGAAAGGATCAAAGTCTAGCTGGTGAGAAATCGCAGCCAGCGGAGTTCTCAGTAACACAGATATCAGTGCTGCGAGCTACTCTTGGACAGTCTTAATGCATATCCTGTCTGCACTTAAATGACCTTTGACCATCTTCCGTGAATTGGCGGTAGAAACCAAGCGTAGTATTACCTAGAACGAGTATTAACCGTCGCTTTTTACATTTTAAAAAGTTCGTTCTTAAGGCAAAATTTTAAAAATTCATATTCCACTCAACGGACTATAGCATTAGTTTTTAAATGAGATGATTTATAAGATGTAAAATTCTACTATTCAAAATATAAATTCGCCTGCTGTAAAACTATCACAACAGAAGAGATTTATACAATTGTAACTTGTGTGCGTTCTTGTCATGCTCGAATTAAACGGAAATTATTATTATTATTAGATTTCACAGACCTTGAACAGTGAGATAGGCGTTCTGAATCACCGATCCGAACTCATTCTCGGCTATGCACTGCACAACTTTAGACTCATTCCTTGCGATATTTACAAAACGTATCGTGTCTCCGTCAATGCTCCAGTGATTTTCTGGTTGTTCACCTGTAAACGTTAGACAAATAAAAAAAGTGATAATCAGGTTACATGGCTAGACGTTAGTGTATAACAATTAACAAACTTCACTGTTTGCGCTTTATAAATATATGTTAAATGGACAATCAAAAGTACTGGCGAAACAGAAAAATCAGTTTTAAAATTATGATAATAAATTCTGAACGGGATACTGTTGATGCATTAATACACTGATGGTGTATTGATGATAACGATGATGATGATGACGACGATGATGATGATAATAATGATGCTGCTGCTGATGATTTTGATGATGATGATGCTGGCAGAATTCAATCAATTAAATATCATAAGAACATTGAATGCTAGAACTCACTGTCAAGACTCTTGCCGTTGATATTCCACGTCACGGTTGGCTTGGGATTCCCCTCAGCCTGGCAAGTGAATGCAGCGTCATCCTCGGCAATCACTTCGATACTCTGCAGACTGTCGCCAATCAACGGCTTCGCTGTATCAACATGATATAAAATAGACAACAAGTAATAATTCATCAGCTGCTGTAGATCATAATTAGAATTTATCCGTTTCTATGACATGAATAACTTAAGTTTGTTGAGAGAAAAGAATACTTCGTGGAGCATTGATGGAATTGTATGAATTTTCTTTTTACCATTTTTTATATATTTTTTTAAAAATATCCAGGCAAATGGCCCGGGGTGGCCACGATCCAGTGGGCGCTGTTTTACACCTGATTGAAGAAAATATAAAAAAATCAGAGCCGTAGCCAGCCTAAAATTTCCGAGCGGAACGAGGCTTATACGGTGGGGTCGTGCACCTTCACAACCCCCCTCCTCCATGGTTTAGAACCTGAAGGCAATCCTCTTTTAATACCCAGTGCCGCGGACGCGTTCACTGAATTTTGTTTCGTGGCATTGCGGTGACACCGGTGCGCAACACACCAAATTAACGTATGTGTGATTTATATTATATACTAGTTCAGGCTTAACAGCCTAATTTTAAGACGTCGTTTAGGTTTCTCACAACAGTAACTCCGCTTGGGCAGGTTTCCGATACTAAGAGTCCGCATACTCTTGGAGAGACCTGCTGCGCCCAGTCCCCAGTCTGGGAATGGACAGTCTGGTAGAGGTCATGAAGGAGGAGGGCAAGACGCTAATCCTCTTCGATAAGAAAAGCGTCTATAAACCCTCAACAACACACACAGACTAATTACAGTTGGCTGAGACCCTTTGACGACAGCGGAAAAGCACGGAAAGCCGATTACGTCCGTCAAAAAACATTAAGACAATGCACATGAACTCCCCCATCGAGTCGAGCGGGTCACATGACCAACATGGGGGAAATGGAAGAGGCCATTCAAGCCATACAGCCTGCACAGACCAAACATCAAAAGTCCTGGAAAGAGAAGATATCACCATCACCTCGTTTCTAGAAATTGCAATAGCAAAGAGAAGCTTGAAGTGAGGCCAAAAGGAGTTAGCTAGAACCTTGTCCACCCTATTATCCTCCAAGGGAGAGTGGTAACCTTGCACATCAAGTTCGCAGACAAACAACCCATCTGTAACGTTGAAAATATCAATCAGAAAGTAATGCAACAATAAACAGCGGACTTACAATGTACAACCAGTGTCATCTCATGCGCAGCTTGATTCTCTTCGCCCCTGCCGTCCTTGTTACTCGCACGACACGCGTATCTTCCAGCATCAGTTTCCTGAACATCACGTATCTCGATCTCAGTGCCCAGACCTTCATCTGTCGCACTAAACCTGGCAGGATCTTGTGAGTCGAGGCGACTCCAGGTCACTCTTGGAGTGGGACTGAAACACACAACGTTTTATTTAGATTAATCATAGAACATTATTTATTATATAGAGCTATAAATCTAGTTCGAAATACGAACTATAGGTATTAAATAATCAAGTAGAATGAAATTTTCACCACGCATCTAATGAATTGCAACCGTGGAGTGGATGAAACAAGTCGAGCGAATGAAAACCGTCGATCGAACGAAACCCGCAATGAAACCCGATAATGACCGTCTTGGGGATGAAAACCGTGGAGTGAATGAAAAACGTGGAGTGGATGAAAACTGTCTATTGAACAAAAACTGTGTGGCTGATGAAAACCGTCGTGTGGATGAAAACTGTCGAGCTAATGAAAGCGAGCTGGATGCTTTAGTCATGCTCCCATGAAACTTTAAGGATAATTTGTTCACGTGTCGTCACTACAAGCACATTAATTCTGCAATTATCAATTTCTGCTAAATATGTTGTCAATACTCTACGGAGTGACCGGGTAGGTCAGTCAATAACGCCCTGGTCTCGAAGTTCAAAGGTTGAGAGTTTGATTCCCCGCTGCATCTAATATTGTTCGGTAGCAAACCTGGATAAACATCTTCACACTCCTTTTCCTTCAAGGAAGGATCTGTGGTCGCCCACTCGTGCTCATCTGGCTTAGTGGATCGATGGTAAACGTCAAGCGTCAAGTAATACGTGACAAGTAAACCATGGCCAGGACCTGCCTTCGGTCATGCCATCAGGCCCGTACCAAGGATTTTGTTTCGGGGTGAGGTTTTGATTTCAAAATATTGCAATGTGCCTTTTAATAAAAATCCATTTCAGGTAGGGCGGTTTGACGTCTGAAAGAATTTTAGCGACCCTTTTCATGAAAAACTTAAAACATAAAAAACAGTAAGCAGATTTTTCATTTTAGGTGGAACCCGTAACCACCACCCCCTGTTAAAAACGGTCCTGACCCTCATAACACTATGTGAAGATGCATCCAGTTTTACGAAGTCAGTGAAGAAGTTGTCTGGGGCTCAGTCTTATTCTGACGCCCTTCATTATTCAAAAAGTAATAACAACTTACAAGCCTGCAAAGATGCACTTCATCTTCTTGTTCTGTCCCGTAACTGCTGAGTCATTCGTTGCATGTGGCCATAGAAGCGACGGGGCGCGATATCTTGCCCCACCTGTCAAATATAATGTTTATGCACCTTCATGTTCAGGCTACAACAATGACTATCTAGGCCAAAGAACCTTTAATAACTAAAATAAGGTTATTAAGGGTTCTTTGATCTAGGCTCAATTGCACCAAAGGACTGTAACGCAACTGAACTGAAATGTCAACAAAACACAATTTAAACAACTTTTTCATCAGTATTTTAATTGCTATGACTTTAGGAACTCTACTGTTCCAACTTCCATATAGCTTGACTATTATTAACGTTACTTACTTTGTTATAGCTTGCATGCAAAGTAAAAGATGATATCAAATTTTAGTTGCTTTAATTGACTATGAACAAATCGATTCGAATATTAAGCTTTTGGACCTTGTAAAGCAAATAAAAATCAGATTGAAAGAATTCTGATTAGGACTATCGAGATTAGACTCCTTCGAATATACGTCATTTATTCTATTGGTTTTATCGTTTTGGATCAGTAGTTCTCAAACGGGGGGAAGGGGGGGGGTGGTGGTGAAGGGGGCATTCCCCAGGGGAATTTGGACATTCAAGGCGAGGGGGGGGGGTAGAGAGGAGATGCTAAACTTAAAATGTTTCATTAGTTATTTGGATAAAGCCTTGTAGATTCATAACTACACAGGTTTCTCAACAGAAACAACCCCCCTTGTGGCAGTCTAGTTGCAATCCTAGATTGGTTAAATCAGGGCCGTAGCCAGGATTTCATTTGGGTAGGGGGGGGTAAATTGACGACCCTTTCAATATTTTCATTTTGGGGTGACCTTAAAAAAATCAACGACCTTTTTAAAAAATTTCTTAACAGAACATCATCAATTTGAAGATTTTTTTAGTGGGGGTGGGGTTTGAATCTTACCTCCAACCCCACCCTAAATACGGTAGTGGGTTAAATAAGTCCATCAGATTTGATGGATTTTTTCCACATATGTGTCACTTAGTAGGTAACTATACATTCACGCTGAGTGAGAGATGTAAAGATGCCCTCCCTAGAACTGCTAGGACGGCTACGTTCTGAATTGCTTTCATGCTACAGAATTCTTCATGGTCATGTTATGAGTCCTGCTCAGAGAGACGGATTACTCTTGTGAGCTAATTCATCCAAAACTCGGGGTGACGGTCTCAAACTATATTCCTCTCATTCTTTTAGCGATTCAGGATTACATTTCTTCGGATATAGAGTCGCAAAACAATGGAATTTTCTACCAAAGAGAGTGAGTGGCCCTTGCGCCTGTCAATTGTTTTAAGCGACGTATAAGAAAATCCAAGTTGATTAAATTTATTAAATGTTAATTTTTCAACTTGTTAATTTTCAAATGATTTTATGGTGGTTTTAAATGTTTTAATATGTTTTTGAATTGTGTATTGTTGCAACATAGATAGTGACCGGTTCTGTGCTATTATAGGTGTATGTTTATTATTATGTAGTTGCTTGTGTGGTGTTTAGGAATTGTTGTGCTGCCAGAAGCGTCGTCAGTGAATTAGAGTTGGACATGGGTCACTTTTTTGGACCCGACCCACGGACTCTATGATCCGACCCGACCCGACTCACTGAGTACATGACCCAACTTGACCCGTCCCGAAAAGGGGTTCACTCAAAAAATCCTGACCCGACCCACGGATTTTCTGACCAGAACCGACCCAACCCGCGACACCTATAAAATAATATGAAGCATGTTTCAGTCACATTTTTCTGTGAAATTCAGAAGAAACATAATTTTGTGTTTTGTTTAAAATGTCTATTCTGATTCATGTTCATTTTGATGCTTATTAAATAATAATTGGATTTGGGCACGATATTCATAATGCACATGCACAATTGCTATACTCTTGTCGTTGACCAAATAAACGTTGTGGAAAAAAATTGGCCTCTAATCAGTTGACAATTATACGAAATTATAGGAAATTGTATGATGACGGAAATCTTGGGAAACTCAAATAAAATTTAATATAATACATAGATCTATAGGTCTGAAAAAGTTATTTTAATACATATAATTTAATTTTAATAAATCTGTCATTTCGATAAATGAGCAATGTATACTATAATTGTTATACATTGCATATCAGCTGTGGACATATTTCTCCTAAAATTCTATCTTTAGTATATGCAGTTTAAGCATGAAGTATTTTTAGGACATCTTAAATCAATAAAGTATGATATGACAAGGTGATTAAAATTGTCGCGCCTCAAGACGAGTTTGGATTTTGTGACCCGACTCGACCCGACCCACGGACTCTCTGACTCGACCCGACCCAGCACTCTGTAATCTGGACCCGACCTGACCCGAAACGCCAAAATTTTATAAAAATGCGAACCCGACCCGCGGGTCGGGTTGGATTGATCCGACCCACATCCAACTCTGCAGTACGCATCCTGACGATTGTTTTTGACAATTGTAAAGTCGTCATGTTCATGTATTTTGTGCTGAATTGTGTCAAATAAATTATTATTATATTAATATAACTGCTAATGTGCGTCGTCGAAGAAAAAACTTATTCTCTTATTCTTAGCATAGTAAAAGCAAAACAATTCTAAGCATAATTAATCACAATTAAGAGAGCATTCCAAAATTAATTATATTGTGAAATGATTAAAAATAAAGATTATATTGTCAAGCGAA
Organism: Buchholzia appendiculata; assembly: GCA_034694885.1. NCBI lineage: Eukaryota > Metazoa > Annelida > Clitellata > Enchytraeida > Enchytraeidae > Buchholzia > Buchholzia appendiculata. The sequence continues at coordinate 1,623 of JAQFYQ010001352.1, read as the reverse complement.
GTAAGGCTTGCTCACTTAAAGACGGGAATCATTGAAGGCTAACATACAGACCATCATCATCATCATACTGCATCCTTGCACTTAGACCATCAAAACTGCATGCTCACTTACAAGCCAACATCACTGCAAGTTCACTTTCAATTCATCATCACTGCTTGTTAACCTGCAGACCATCATCACTGCATGCTCACTTACAAACCTTCATCACTTCTTGCTCACTTACAAATCATCATCACTGCATGTTCACTTACAGACCATCGTTGCTGCATATTCACCTGCCGATTATTGTCACTGCATGCTCACTTATAAACCATCATCACTTCATGTTCACTTACAAACCATTGATTATCATCACTGCATGAACACTTGACATCATCATTACCGTACTTCATGTTCAATTAGAGACCATCAACACACTATGGTCACATACAGAATGATCATCATCTCTGCATGGTCACTTACAGTTCACCGTCAGTGCATGCTCACTCAAGTGCGGTTTATTTTGCTTCTGAATTATTTAGTCTTCCACGCATTTTGGTGAATATTTGGAGTGTACTTTTAATTTTTAAATTACTATAGTACTTTAATTGTAACCATACACGCATGATTGTTTCATGCTAATTGATGTTAGCATGCAAAACATGGTTAAATGCATACTAAAAAGCTGAATTTTTGTTGAGGAGCAGGGGGTAATTGGTAGCTTTTCGGATAAAACTGCGGATTGTCAAGAAAAAACTTTAAAGTCCCTGCAATTGATAACTATACTTGGGATATATTGCATGGCGTTTACTAAATCTAAAACGTAGAACTTTCGCTTTAATACATTTATGATTTATATATGACTGAACAATTTCATTAATCTGCATTTCAGCGATTCCTTTACAGAGCTATTCCATGGTCCGTTTCTAAGGTCAGTTTGTGTGGTACGACATTTCTATGGTTCTTTTCTATGGTATGTTTTCTTTGACTCGTTTTTTTTCTCGGATGACTCCAACACTCTCTGACGTTTCTACAATATCTGTGCAATAATATACTACTTTCTACCAGAATTGCTCTGACCCCAGTACGGAAGCATGCAGGAGTCTGAAATTCTCTTTTTATGCTACGTTCCTTTGATTTAAAATAAATAACATGACGACTAACAGCTAGACCAGCGACTCTAGCACATCTTTGTTTACTTCGCAACAATAATACAAATTTACAGATCCAAATTAGATTTGGACACATTTGTCCTAACTTCTGAATGGTTATAAAGCGATAATTTATGCTACCAATTAGTTAACATGTTAACTAATTGGTAGCATAAATTATCGCTTTGTATAATTAAGAAGTATAATAACTGTAAGAAAAAAGACAGCTTCAGTATAAAATCTTGTATCTGATCATTGGTCCTGGTGATCGAATTTTAATTTTATGCAATGCATGAAATAAGTCTTTGCGAGCTGAAATTTCTCAATGTAAGCGTCAATATCTTAAAGTTGTAAAAGTTTCAACTTCACGCTATTTGAACACTTTCTTACAAACAATCGCGTGACAAACGAGCGAACAAATGAAAACATAATTAATTGTACAAAAAGATCTGATTGGCTGAGGATGTTGCTTTGTCGAATTCCCTTTACAATT
>JAQFYQ010001351.1:0-13496 GCA_034694885.1 Buchholzia appendiculata | reverse complement strand
GATTTGCTGACGATCAAGCTATGGTGTCAAACACTGAGGAAGGACTACAATCAATAATGAATAAGTTGAATGACACATGTTTGCCTAGGGCTTGTCAACTTGGGTACAACACAAATTGTCCCGTTCCAAAACGAAATCGGTTAACATAAAGTGTAAATTACAGTTCTGGAAAGACGCTGACCTACCATCAGTACTCGTTTCATGGGCTTCTAGGCCTATGAGACGAGTACTGATGATGATGGTCTTTCCATATGCAAAGCCGTTAAACTGTAGTCATTATAAGGACCTGCTTTTAGGACAAATTTATCATCATTATCAAGAGAAACATTATCATCACAAATTTATTTTGTTATTTCCAAATAGGCTAAATGTCCCTTTTATACCAGTGATGAAAGGACAAAACTGACAACGATCAGTTGCTGGCAGCATTTAATACTATAAATAGAGTTAGAGTAATTAAAACGCTTAAAGCAGACATTAATTACTCTAAAAGTTACAGCAGCATCGTCTGTTAATTCAGCAATGTTACCATAATAAACACATTGCCAGCACAGAATATAATTAGCCTGTAGCAAAGCACAAGAATAACATCTCATTAGTTGACATCAAGAATAACATAGTTCACGTTAGTTGACATTTTAATTGTTACGCCATAGTTAAACTTCATAAAAATTCCTAGATCGTTAACATTATAATCACATTGACCATCATCATCAATGGTTGAAAACTGTAAGAGCTTAGCTTCTACTACTGAAGAATTACAACATACAATAATTACAGCAACTTAAAAAACAACAGAAAAATTTACTAATTCGCAAAAACTACTTACAAAAACATAATAAAATACAAAATAAACAGATCATCATCACAAACTGTCCATGTGGTACAGAGAACGTGAAATAAGCATGGTTACTACTCGCTTTAACTTGCGCATCAACTGCATTCAGCACCAGGACTTGTAGTACTCGGTACTCGAGTACACTGAAGTACAAGTACTTGGACTCAAGTACAAGTACTTGGACTCAAGTACAAGTACTTGGGGTCAAGTACAAGTACTTGGGGTCAAGTACTTGTTCTTGAAAGTCAATCACTAGTACTTGTCAATCACTAGACCTTGAAGGTCAAGTACTTACTTGCACGCGAGGATCAGGTATTTGCACTTGATAGTCAAGTACTGATGCATATATGTACTTGAGGGTCAAGTCCATGTACTTGGCACCCAAGTACATGACTACAAGTAATCTGTTCAGCACTACTACTACTACTGCTACTCTATGCTTCAGATCGAAAGTATTCTGCAATCAAGCTGGGAGTGATTACAGAAAGTAGTCTTCAGTAGAGGAGTTATGTCTGGCATGTTGGAGCCATGTCAAGAATCTAAAACACATTTCCATATCTGCAACAAAAATCCAGCAGTTAATGCTCAAGTTGATTAACAAGTGCAGATTAGTATCATTTACATCTAATAATAATTTCATAATTAATAATACATAGTAATAATTTAATAACAATCATTAATAATATCTAGTACAACTAATAGTAATGTCTGGTTCACACCATCTCTAACGTTCAATGAGGATTTATTTAAAATTAAAATGTTGGAAATTGATACACAAAAGGAATGACTCATAATCTGGTCGTTCAATAATCAAATTTAAAAATTTCTGGAACGGAATCATTACAGCACAGTTTTGCAACACTACAGTTGAATATGTAGACTAAAAAAATAGTTAGAAAATGCACTCGGCAGCGAACTGTACTCAAATATGACTTATTGTTGGCAAATCATCATCATCACACTCACACACACACACACACACACACACGATCTCTACTTAGATGTTTCAAACTGTTGCCGGCTAGAGAACTGTGTTTGGCCGCAGAACTGGCTAGCCGCAGAGCTTTGGCTGACCACAGAACTTTGGTCATCCACAGAACTTTGCTTGGTCAAAAAACTTTAGCTAGCCAGAGTCTTTCTCCATCCTCATAGGGAAGAGAAAATAAGACTCTTTACTAGTGAGAAATGTTTACATCAATCTTGCAGCAAACTGAATCCGTCTTATATCATTTACTGATGATAAATCTAAGGAGATAAAGCAAGTCTTTAAAGCCTCGTGAAGTCGTTTCATCACTTAAATCAAACACCTCACTTTAATTACAAGTGATCAATTAAGTTCATTAGGGTCAACTAACTACATCAACAGTTTACCATCTTTCGTGAGTGTAGAGAAACAGTCAAAAATAGAAAGCTAAACCTATGACCTATATAAAACACCAGCTCTTTTACGGAGGAACAAGCTACACAGAAACTACAAGAAAGTTCCTCCATGTCAACAAGAAACACGATGGAGAAATAACACAGCATCAAATAGACAAGATTCTAAACAGAACACCAGGGAGAACCTTTTAACTGTGTAATTTAATCATCAAAAAGTAACAGAAACAAGAACTAAAATCAAGTGATAGCGAGCTAGTAAAAGTTGAGGACTCCATAGAAGCGATATACTCGTACATTACAGCAGCGCATACAGACTGAGGTAGCAAACGCTGTAGCAAGTAACGCTGCGTTCACACATCTCAGAAATATCGCCTAAGTTTGACACGCACAAATCTCAATGAGAAACATCCGCAGACATCTGCGTGATAAGGTGAAATGTCGCCTAAAGTCTGTACTTGGTGAACTATTGAACTTATTGAACTCGACACGATATTGCTGTAAAAGAAGAAGAGTGAGAATATTTTATTACAGACTTCGACAAAGTGATTATGCAAAGTATGCAAGGCATACAAGCCACAAGTACACATGTTTTACAGCTCACTGCAACACGGCCCATTCAGGATTGGTCGTTTACCAATTGCTTCTCCAATCACTACGATCCAGGGTTTAGAACGGCTCATGGCTCAATTTATGCATACCCGTATTGAAAGCATAAACTATATGTAAATGCAATTGAAGCAGTTTCCTAGAAATGAACCAGCAATAAGAATTACATCTAAGAAAAAACTAAAGACAAAATTCAAAGTATACAGCATAATTGCAAGGAATAAACGACACTAGTTTAATGTTAACGTTCATGCTAAATGTTAACAAGAATGTTAACATTCATGTTAACAGTTAACATTCTTGTTAACAGTTAACATTCTTGTTAACAGTTAACATGAATGTTAACTGAGTATTGAAGTAATGCAGACTAACGACTTGTATTCATGACGACGAACCGATAAAGAGTAAAAATAGAAACGGAGAAAATGACAAACTGCACAAGCACGAATAAGAACAGAATGAAGCTGATAAAAAAGAATTGAAAACAATAAACATTTTACATTTAGTAAAAAGAAAGTCTATGAAAAATGTTCACTGCAGAGAGTCATGCTTAACGAGTCACGATATCACCATGACATCATCATGACATCATCATGACATCATCATGACATCATCATGACATCATCATGCCATCACCATGACATCATCATGCCATCACCATGACATCATCACGACATCATCATGCCATCACCATGACATCATCACGACATCATCATGACATCATCATGATCATTACGACATCATCATGACATCATCAAGACATCATCATGATATCATCATGACATCATCATGACATCATCATGCCATCACCATGACATCACCATGACATCATCATAACATCATCATGACATAATCACATAAAATGTCACACGTAAAGGCAGGCCAGAGAAACAGATCAGAACCAACCATGACTAAGAACGCAGTATGAAAAGCACATCGATACGATTATTACAAAACAGTGAATAAAATAGAATTTTAATAAAATTTTAAATAAACAGACAACTCGCATCAGCAAAACTAGTAGCCAACCGGCTGCATAGAGAATAACTAAACGTAGGCATCTTAAATAACAAGCTAAAAACAATGCATACACATTATGTACAACTATTTACAGAGACTTACAAAACTGTACAGGTTCTTCGTTTATTGTAAATTTGCATTAAAATTCCCACATCTACGGAATCAATAGCTGTGGATTCCACAACATGACAAATATAGCAGTAGGATGCCCTTCCACAAGTAAAAGCAGGATGCCCTTCCGGAAACAGTTTCCACCTTAGATCAATCTGAACAGAAATATCAACATTATATACTTCTTTGATTTCATTCAGTTAAGATCGTTCAGCCGGATGCCCTTCCCATCAAACGTCCTTCCCATCACGTGCCCTTCCCATGACATGCCCTTCCCATCACATGCCCTTCCCATCACACGTCCTTCCCATCACATGCCCTTTCCATCTCGTGCCCTTCCCATGACATGCCCTCTCCATCTCATTCATACTACACCCATAAACTTGTCAACATGTCAAGGACATTGAATCTTTAAGATTAACAACTTCTGCCGGTATTATTGCACAACAATAACATCCCAGCTAATCAAGAGTTACAGAAAGTGAAATAATTAACTACCGAAATAATTAGTAAACCAAAAATTGGTAACCAAAATTTATACAGTACCGAAATAATTAGTAAACCAAAAATTGGTAACCAAAATTTATACAGTAATTAGTTTCAAACCAGTAACAGATAAATATGATTCAGTTTAAGGCTACCCTGGAACATTAAATTAACGAATGGTCCATACAATTAAAGAATGATTAATGAATGAACTGATGAAACGACTAACTTATACCTTATATCTCGTAAACATTAAACTATTCATTTGAACCAATACAACAAATAGCATCATAAATAATATTAACCACAAATATAATCCAGTTTAAATTACAAGCTAAGCAGAAATCAATTAGCTCAAAAATTAAAAAGCATTCAAACATTATTAGTAACTCTATATAATTACCACTAATTAATCAGATTTGTACAAATAATATCGAGTATAGAAATGTACAATCACAGGGCATTAGTTAAACAACTAAACTTCATTTTTGCTGCACAGTTTCGATAGCCAGTACATAGATAATTGAATGATTAATTACGATCAGTCGTGGACATCCCAATCCACATCTAATAGAAAATGAGGTGGCAAAGCATTGTCTATGTCAAGCATTTGAATGGAGCAGCAAATTTTTTTTACTTTTTATTATGTACAGCAAATTAGAAAAACAACTGCTGCATATATACAGTTCCATCCAATATTACCTACTGAGATTGTATAGTTGACTGCGAATACGATACATGAACTTTCTGTCAGCTAAGCAATGAATTTAATCAGTAAATAACTTAAACATGAATTAGCCCTAGTAATCAACACACCAACATTACATGGTTATAATCAAAACAGTTGTTAACATTTAAGCTACTGCACTCATTTTAAACTTTGACTTACATGTTCTATTATATCAGATCCTGGCACTTAAATATCTTCAGATTCTACTCATACTTAAAAACCAAGATAATCACACGGTTACCTAAATGCATTCAAGTATAATGAGACGAGTCTTCGCGTAAACCCCACCTACGCATGTCCGGGAGAAAGCTGACCGGATGTTGTAAGGCCAATAGGTTTCCTAAGTCTGAAACTCCCCGTAGCATAAGTCGGAGATTCCAACGATCCAGACGATTCTATCGCTGTCGAAGACGACGTCGTTGTCAATGGCAACGCTTCGCTGGACGAACCATAAAACCTCCGCTCAAAGGGTTTATTTACAGCATCTCCAGCAAAGGCATGAGACCCGCCAACAGTCCGACACGCAGGCTCCGGGACACCGTCGACGAAAGGTGCGCCTCGGTTAAGCCTTGCCCAGATCAGACTTGACTGAGAGAGCTCGGAGATGGATGACGACGACGAATCGCTTCCACCGTTAGCCGGCGACGTCTTCGTACCAAATCTGTGCACCGGAGAAGAAGCCGCACCCGTAGTCGCGCTACTAACCGGCGACGTGACATCACCGTTGACATGCGAGTCAGAGAACCCAACGAGAGGATGCATGCCAGGAGGCGAGGCGACTGTACGCATGTGGAACACGGGTATGGGGGTTAGAATCGGGGGAGCGGGGATTGCTCGACAAGGAACCGATGCTGTTGTGTAGATGGTCGCCGAGGGAACAGCTTCCTTAGCCTCAGATGTGCTCTCCACAGCAGAGGAAGAGAATTGGATGTGATTTATAGGAATAACAATAGCGTCAGTGGATGAACCACTCCGACTACTGGTCACATGACCTCCGCCGTGACCTTCACTGCCTAATCGTCGCGTCAACAGGATGTCATGATTTGTACCTACCGGTCGTTCAACCTCAACTGAATTTGTCCGATTCGGGAGAACCCGATTGTCTTTATTGAACCTATCCTTCGAGTCGTTTAGAGAGTTCGTCGACTCAAGAGTAGAACGACCTATTACAGCACTCTCACTATCCGACCCTGTTCTACCCTGGTAGGGCAACGAACTGTTCGATACCTTACCCTGGTAACGCAATGAATCAGTCATAACACCGACATCACCATCAGATTTGTCGTTCTTATTATCTTGCCTAGAAGATGTAGTAGTCGAGCCACTCGATTTAGAGGTAAACGCATCAGATGTCGTCGTCTGCTTCGGATCACCCGGAGTTTTACGAGTCTGCTGGGTCCACGGGGCTTCGAGCTGTGCCAGATGCAGCCACAGATCATCCAAGGGCGACAGCGGTCCATCGGCCGACACCGACTCTGTCCGGTCTGTCGGTACAACGTTGCTCGACTGACTTGTCTTCGTGGAACTCGTTGTGACGGAGGTGCCAGCGGATGTCTTCCTCTCTTGTCGCCCGGTTGACCCGCTGCTCACCACAGAGTGATTGTTGAACGACCAAGGAGGAGTCTTCGCATCCATGACCTCTCCAGAGAACGCAGAGCCGAGATCTTCCGTCGGGATGTTCTCCAGCGTGTTCTCAAGGTCGTCCTCGTACTGAAGGGCACCGTCGTCCTCGTCCAAGTGGAGGTTGTCGTAATCCGACCCGGTGTTCGATCTACGCCGTCCAGCCACCATTTCTTTCTTCATCACAACATCCTCGGCTTTCTTATCTCGTAAAATGACTCCATTCCTCTTCGGCACTTCTACGATCTGCTCGACACGTCGAACTGACTCGACGCTCCTCACCTGTTTCACACTGCTGCCCCCACTGCTGTCACCCAACCCACCCCTCAGAGTAACGCTCGATTTCTTCTCCAGGTGGCGTGAAGACGGCGACGAAGGTCCCAGAATATCCGAGAAGTAGTTCATCATTGCCGTACTTCCCCCCACGGCTCCGTTTATGCTGCCCGTGTCCGAGAGATTATCTAAAGTCTCCACCATCGACGTCCTTGAGCTCTGATAGTCCTCGCCTGCCGCCCTGGATGCCGTGGCTCCGCCGCCAGCCACTGAACTCATCGCATCGTCGCCGCCATCGTCCAGCGACGGAGAATACGGCTCCGAGGAGAGCCGCGACATTCGCTTGATCATCGGACTTGGCATCCCCACCGGTCCACCATCCGCCGGGATGCTAGGACGATTTGCATAGATGCTCCTCCTCTTGTTAGGCTCCGCCTTCTGGGCGGGATCATCAAAGTCCTGACTCATGTAGCTGATGAGCTGCTCAACGCTGGGCTGGTCAAACTGTCCGAACGGCTTCGTAGGACGCTCCGTGGTGGGGTCCTCCGGGGGAGCAGGGACATCCAGGTGAGCCCGCCGCAGGATCTCCATCGACTCTGCCAAGGATTCGATGACTCGGTCGTCTTCATAGCCGAAGTCTTTGACAAGAGCTCCTTGGAAGAAAGATACCAAGTCCTCCATCTGCATCTTTGATATCTTCCCTACAAACAGAACACAAGAAGAGCCATATAAACACTGGGAACTGTTCACACTGGGGACATAATTATAAACATTGGGAACACTTCTCACTGGGAACACAATATAAACACTGGGAACATTTCCTACCAGGAGCTATACACTTGCATCACATCAGCAGATTAAAATATTATAAATATCTACCGATTGAAAACAAATAATGTTTTAAATAATAAAAGAGTAATAAATAGAGTCCTTAAAAAACTTAAACAAATTTATTAGGCCTCATATCAATACAGAGCCACTTGTAAGCAGCCTGTTTCCCACAGAAATGTGACCCCGTCAATCAGACCGCCTTAGCTTCTATTTCCTCAGAATCTAACATGTTTGAACGCATCAGTACACGTTTTTAACATCACTCGCACAGCACAACAACCCAAATCAAACCGTACTTCTGTGCATCTTAACATCACTCGCACTACACAACAACCCAAATCAAACCTTACTTCTGTGCATCTTCTGCAGGTTGAAACTCATTGCGACGAGCACCTTCTCTCCCTCGAGCACGTAGATGTCCCAGAGTCTGAGAGCAAGGCGGAATGGAACCTTCACAACAAGACAAGAACGACATCAAGAACAAAGTCTTACCCACACAACCATACAGATATCTAAACAAACACACGATAACACTGGGCTGTGTATTCGCATGTATAATGACTTAGTTCAATCGTTGTCACTAAATATCAAAGATTCTGTTAGACCTGTTCTCATGCAAGAGAGTGACGCCATCTAAACGTCTTTATCTGCACTAACAGATCAGGTACGCAGCCAGAACTTCAGTTCAGAGGGAGGATGTGTTAACACTGACACTCTTTCGACAAGGGACGAGTTGAGACGATGACGACGACAAAAACCTGCATTATTTCATGACAAATGTTCGTCTGAGGTTTGAACCCGCAATCCCCCCTTAACCACGGCGCTGCAGGTGATGTCGCAGAGCATGCTTGAGTTGAGCAACTACTACTACAGAAGTGAGCCATCATCATTTTGATTTAATACAATAAATGTTGATCGGATGCCCTTCCTGGGAAATCTAATTTCATCAAGCACCTGGAGCAACACAGCGAGTCCCTTTCAAAGTCCGACCTCAATGGGCGTGAGGAAATTACTCAATGACACTCAAGAATGGTCTCTTTGAATACATTGTAATCATAATGCCGTCATGCGCCACCATCTCAAAAAATGTTGACTAATAATGTGAATTTACAGCCAGATTGACAGGATTTACGATATAGCATTAATCAATAAATATTCAGTATACTGACAACTAACAGAGCTCACTCACCCGATCCAGGAAGCACTGCATGAACCACTTGATCGTATAGAGTCCGGTAAATATATCGTTCTTTTCCTGCGCACATAAATTATATAATACTAACATACATGCACTAAGTTGATTAAGTAAATGATTAAATCTGATTAAATAAAAGCTAATAGCCACAGATTTGAGCAATACTTTCTGCATGAATCAAAGTATTCAGTTGGAGCGACTGAAAGCAATTCCACCATCAGGAGAACTCTTCACTCATCATCATTCATCATCACCCGTTATTGTCTATTAATCGTTTTCGCAAGTTGTCCGTGCTGAACACAGGCATAGACTTAAATAAAGTACTCTTTACTAACAAATTTTCACTAACAAATATTTATTCTAATGTATACTTTAACAAAGAAATCTCATTATAAAATGCAGTGCCGTAAACAGTGCACCTTTTAAATGACTCTACAGTGTGTTCAATAAACTGTACCCTTAAATCTAGAATAGTTAGGGCCCAAACTTCACTCAATGCATCTAGTACACTCTAAAGAGTTATTGATGGCTTGATTTAAGGTCTTATGCTAAACAAAAGAATCTAAGAAAAAAAGACTAACAAGATGCTTGCGAATCTTTGGCAAGAATTTCTTGAGTATGCGGTCATGATGATCTTGGAAGCGGAGCAGCTTCGGAAAGCCTGGAATGAAAAAGCCTGCAACAAAGGAAAAAAGAAGTACAGCATGAATTATTTTAAAAATTACTGAAAAGTACCTGAAATTGACCCGTGCTCAGCAATAGTTTTCATTAAAGAATTGAAAAGTGAATTAGCCTCTCAATACAAAACTGGCAGAATCAAATAACTAGTGGAGCCAACTGTGTTTGGTAGCGACGTAGACAAACTTTGAACGCTTCATTGCACGTATCAGAAGAACCTCAACCTACCACCTTTATTCCATAAAGGCCAGATGTATTGATGATACTATTACAAGGAAAAGCTATAAATAGCTGTAGGACCTCATACATAATGCAGATATAGCCTTAGGCCTAAATGCAAGGTAAAACGCAATAGCTATTTTACTCACTAGTGTAAGCTCAGCGAGCATATAGTTTGATTATACTACAATTTGAATCACAGTACTAACAAAGCAAATAGTTAAGACAATAAATGTGCAAGCACATTAACTATGACATGAAGGTAAAGCGTGAAGTCAAACAACCAAGGAATGTTAATCATTGATTGACGAGATTGACCTGTATTGATGATGTCGTAAAATGGTCAAAATTATCGTATATGACCAGAAAACTACCGGTAATCTGCTGTGATTTATTTAGTAAAATAATTACCTATTAAAAATAACTACTTATTATTTGCGCACAATGCAGCCTTTTTTGTACGTTTTTTCATTATTATTCTTATTTTTTACCTCACAAGTTTATTCAAATAAAGATAGATATATAGGCCTAAAAAAAAGCTGCAGACATATTCGGATCGAAATCTACAGTCGTCAATCGACACAAAATGACAACTGATGATGCTGAAAATGATGATGGTGATGATGATAATGCAATGATTAACAGTCAATTACTACACTAACCGTGCATGCAGTGTTTCTCATCCGTTAATAACGACGACAGAGCCCAGAAAGCATCCTAATAAATCACACGACAAAAAACACAACAAATGCACTAGTTTACTAATAAATATACCATGAGAAAAGAGAAAAGAAATTTATATCCCAACTTCAAAGGCAATTCTAACAGCACAGTACACAAACACTGTGAATGAACTTACTTATCTCAGGGTCGTAAGTTAGTCATAAGTTAAACCATAAACGGATGATGATGATGATGATGATGATGATTTAATGTCACTCAAGTAAAGCAAATGTGTGACAGTGTTCAAAACTGGAACAAACCATTAAAATGTGTGACAGAAAGATTGACACAGAAACTACATCGCAGTCCTTGCAATCAGTACAACGAGTCATCACACCTGTAGGTGAATACCGACCTCTTCGTTCATGTACATGAGAAGAATGGCTGCTATCTGACTCATGCCCTGACAGTACCCCACCTCCGAGTTGTACATAGAGTAGGCAGCAAGAACGTGGAACAATGCCTGCTGTCTGCAACAACAACAATAATTACAAAAATCAAGATTATCCTACTTGAAATATACCTTAACCACTAAATCAACAAATGTTATCACATCATCATTGTTTTGCATTAATTTTTAAATGCATAGTTTAGTCTCAGCGTGAGCCCATAATGGAGTTGTTTGAATAGGGGAATGTAGTCAAAAAGATCAAAGGGGGGGAGCATAGTCATTTTCGTCCTCCCCCGATCTGACACTGTTCACTGAGTCATCTTATAAGCAACATCAAATTCTAAAAGAAATAAAGGTTAAGAAAGTACAAACAGTGGAGAACAGAATACGGGAGGATAATTAAAAGCTTACTACCTACAAAGAAAATGGATTCAGGTACATACGCCGTACATGAAATGTACAACTGGAAATCGTTTCTCTCATAAGTTAGTTCCATACAGTGCATTAGACAAAAACGGTTTTTGTGCTGCTATTGAATAGCTAGCGGTCTTCACATGGCACATAACACATGAAAAAATAATAAACATATACAAAATGCATTTGCCAATAATGCCATTAGTTAAATTTAAAGCTCTAGTTCACTTTAATTTTTACACCAAAATATTGTTTTCCGACTCCTCGATAATTTCTGACACATTGTAATTATCTTGTAATACATAGACACTCACTCACATAACTGCACTACTTTACAGCTGCATTTGCAGTTGCGCACGCACTTACTTGACGTCGTAGCGTTTACGGAACATGATGTGGTCCCGGTACGTCCGGTTTACGTCCAAGTCAATCTGCCGTATGTCAGGACACCACCGACGTGCCTTCTGTTTCATATCCTACATGCGAACACAAAGATAATAAAAATCATTATAAATCATCACAATATGTTACATAGGTTGGTTCTTAAAACTTGGTTATGACCGATTTTGAAGTAAAACTAAAACATACTCAACTATAAATATATTAAATATATTATACAGAAAAAGAAAGAAGAAAACATGCATATCAGCATGAAAACAAATTATCCAATCATAAAGTATGCCAATGACGCATAAGAAGCGATGAAGAAGTAAATGTCTGCTGGTATGTTAAGTCAAGTTTCTAAATATTCAGTATCAACCTGTAATCCCCTGGTCACATACACCTGATGTACGAGACGGTTTCACACTGCAGGCTACCACTAACTAAACTGCAACACGGTTTTACAAGTTACACCGTCGCAGGGTTCCAACTTCAGGAATATATTTCCACATGTCTTCATTGACCTTGGTGATACCATTTGTTTAACTGTAAAGCCTAAACTTTTTCTTTGTTCAGAATTTTTTGTGCACAAAACAAGACAATGCAATGACAATTAACCAGGAAAAGAAGACAAGCAGAGAAACGCTGCTAACCTCATAGACGCCTGGCTGAGCATCCTTGTACTTCTTCACTTCCAGCAACACAAACCACATGTGACCTCGAATGGAATCTGGAATACCTTTGTAGATCCTCCTGTAGACCTGTTCAACCAACAAACACACACCCATCATCAGAACATGAAATCTAACTGTACTATTCACAAACTGCATTCCACGCTAGTCCTTCTATAGTCTGGTTGTTATGGACCCAGTCATGACACAGAAATTACTGACAGTATTCTCACCGTGTTCTCGCGAAGCAAAAAATGAGATTGCTAGTGTCAGGAAGGGCATCCTACCATAAAATCTTTATACTCCATTTAATCTAAAACAGCAATTTAACGCACACATTCTCATCAACTGACTTGCTTACTGAAATGTTCAACTAAAATGTGCTTCGTCTCATTCTCTTCCCTGTGCAGTGAGCGAAACATTCTGTGGACCTACATTTAATTCTCAAGGACAAGGATCTACACTTAATTAAATGATAATGATGCTTCATTAATTATTATACTGCCTTGTTTATTACAGTACTATATTAGATAAAGCATACATCTACAAAACATAACTGTTTACCAATACGCACAGCTAGAGCAAAGTATTCAACACATCACAATATATTTAACATGGGGGGGGGAAGGTAAAACAGCTTCACCAAGTGCAGTATTGCACATTTTTGTATTCTGTAATAAACAAGAATTTATACAACAAATATCAAATTGCTACACAGTAAGCTGTATGCTGCTGAATAGCTTCGCTGCAACCTAGTCTTAAGTAGTCAACGAGTCACACCTAATTTATAATCTAATTAGCCTAATCAAATTATCAATCCAGAGCAAGAATAAACTGTGAGACCTGCTAGCCACTGTCAGAACGGTCATTAGTCACTTCAGCAAACATACAGCCTAGGAAATGGCATGAATTAGATGATAACTGTAACC
>JAQFYQ010001350.1:0-13496 GCA_034694885.1 Buchholzia appendiculata | reverse complement strand
TTATGCATGTAATATATGTATATGTATGTATATTTACTGACGTAAGTAGGCACATGCGTGTAATACATAGGTAATCATTGTCATGTTATGACTTGTCATCTTTTTTTATTGTCCTATACGTGTTCTAACACGTTATTCCGATGCGTGAAACAGTTGAGTAGCTATAGTTAAGTAATGCTTAGAGAGTTATGATGTTTGTAATGTATCAACATAGGAATGTCGTTAACTTTATTAGCGTCGTAACGAAGGAGGCAACCAGTGCAACGTCAGATTTATGATAAACATATTGACATAGACGGAGCGAGTTCAATAATGCCTAACATTTTTATTGTGGTAGCCTATAGCGTCAGTTCCGATTCTGCCTTTTGCTTAGCCTTTGGCTTTAAACTGTTATCTTAACTTATTGATATCAGCTGTAAAACAGTTACATGTAGCTGGTGAAAATGATAATAATAATCATGAAATTATGATGCTTGCGATATTAATCATCATATTTTATATCAGGACAGGTTTCTATAACTGGCCAGTTTCCAAGAACGCTGCTTTTCGAGTTTGAAGCCATTTTTGTGTTGATATCACTGACATCAAGTTGTTCATTAACCACGCTGTATAGCAATGGTTATAATAAGTATGCATAATTTACAAATAATATATATATTTTTTTGTAATTCATCGCCAACATTTTACGTCAGTTTTCCATTTTCAGGAAGGGTTAGATTCTCCGAAAATGGAAAATTTTCACTCTCCACAAACCATGATCATGTGCATCCTCAGCACTCAGGTTCAATTTCTCCAAATCCGATCGTTCACACTTCTGAAGATCCAAGTTTTTTTGTACTCCTGCCTTTGCCAACAAATGCTGTATATTTATTTCTTAATAATAAGTTAGCAATTCTGCAGTGCAACTGGATTAATCAGCCTCAGATTGTTCATTTGATGAACTAGATAAATGTTAGAGTAAGAATGTAGCTGTTTGACTGGTCACTTCCGGTATGCTGACTTCAGTATAATAGTTCCAGTAAGTAACTTGCAGTAGGCTATGCTTCTCAGTAAGCTACTTTATCTTCGGCACTAAGTCTGTGCAGGTTTCTGATAACAATTCTGAAAAGATTACAGCAGACATTCTACCGGGCAATTTTGTCTATCGTTTTTGTCTGTTATTCTCACTTGACTCTTTCTCATTCTCCTTTCCTTTTCTCTCGCTCTCATTTTCTCGTTCTCCATCTGTCTTTTCTCATTCTCCATCTGCGTCTGCTCTTTCTCTTTCTCGTTGATTCGTCGTCTCTCCTTCTCTTTTCGTAGTATTACATTGGCCATTTCTCTTTATCTATCGCTATTTCTCTCTTTCTCTTTATCTGAATGCTTCCTACATGACTGACCCATGTTTCGCTGCTCTCTTTCTCCTCGCTGCCCTCTATCTCCTCCCACTAAATATTTCAAGTGTCCAGAAGTGTTACAAACTTTGTCGTGAATACCAAATGACGAAGCACTGTTTGCTGATAAATGTTTTATCAAAACTACAGAAATTGTTCGTTACAAGTATCATTCGTTGCGTGCGTTTCTTTGCTCGGTTGTACTTACTTAGCTGTGGCTGCATCAGTTGGCATTGATTAGATTTGCTTATCAAGCATTTATGGCGCTATTAACCCCTAGGTCTCGTGATACTGAAGGATATAGAAGCAGCTTCCAGCTATCTTCCTATTTCACGTGACGCTCCTCGAGATGTTGAACAGATTTTGTTTGCTTCCCTCTAAGGCTGCAGAAGTCCTGTTACATGTGTTCTCTTGAGTTGTTTCAAGTTGAAGTAGTTATCGGCCTAGAAGCTGAGTCATGTTCCTTCATCCACCCGCCGCATATGGCATATGTCTTTGTAAGTGGTTAGGGCAACAGCGGTCGTTCAGAACTAGGAGACAGATCATATGTGGGAAAGAGAGCACTTAAATTATATAGGCTATAAAATATGTAAGAATATGTTTGTTTATAATATAAATTATATATAAAATGTATAATAATATTTAAAATGTTTATGTTTATATATTTCTTTGAATTTATATGACACATGGAGTGTGCTTGTAATAAGTTCTTTTCTAGGTACCAAGGGGGGATCAGTTCTCTCCTAGGTACCATCCTAGGTACCAAGGGGGGCATTCTGGTAATCAATCCAACATGCTTTAAAGTGAACAAAGTCAGTAATTTAATGATTTGTGATGATGTTTTTCTGTGCCCTTTTAGTTACATATGTTAAAATTGGTCCAGAACCAATTTTTTAATATACATACACAAAAACACGCACACACACACGCACACACCCACACGCACGCACACACACACACGAGCGCGCACACACCCATGCATGCATACATGATGTGTGTGTGCGTAATTGTCTAACCCTTGCTGACAGTGATAAGGAAATACTGACGTCAAATGTTGACGATGATGATTTGAGTTTAGTCGTTATTGTATGACTTTCAGATTTCAAATAACATTATCTGATGATGATGAATTACTTGTTGGAAGGCGGGGGGGGGGTGGAGAAGTGGAGAGAAAGAATGGAATGAATATGGGGGCTGATGTGCATTAACTGCCGTGAATGTGTCCGGTATTACACCCCCTCCCCTCAGACTTTCTCTCCCCCCCACGTGATCATTTAATTGCGTTCAGATTTTCCAGTCCTGTGGGATTGACTGCTTCCGTCTCTCAGCTGGTGGCTGGTCTCTCGGTCTCTCTCTCCATTCCTCTCTCCATTCCTCTCTCCGTCCCTCTGTCCGCTGCCGATCTGTTCGTCAATCATCAAAGCGGCTCTCTCTCTCCAAGTCGTTAATCATTACCAATAATTCTTCCTCAACACTCGCGGCTTGGCACTGATCTCATCCAAACCTGTTACTCTGTAATCATTGGGGAGAATGAGTGCATGTCGGAACTTGATGAATGTACAGAATAAGTGAGTATCAACATGATTGAGAAGTGCATGTTGATGCTCACTTAATAGGAATAAATTGAGATGAAAATAAATGATTACAAATTAGTATTATATTAATAACTTGTCATGCATATATTACGTACTTGTATATTATTGTGTCCTATATATTATATACTCTTTATTCCTCAAAATAAACCGACAAAGAATACAAGGCAAAAAGAAGCGACGCTAAAACACAAAGAAATAAATTACAGAATTTAGAGAAAACTGTTTGTAACAGTTTTCTCATTATTTTTTAGATTTTATGTTTGTTTTGCACTGCGTTTAACTGTTGCACCATACTGTGTGTTGCTGTTGCAATAAAAAGTGTGGAAAAAAATGCCTAAGTGAATGCACATAGCTATAATCAATTCGTTCATCCATAGATTGTGATGCAAACACAACTTCTAATTATATTTCTATTGTATCACAGATAATCGTGTATATTGCAACAGATGAAAACAAAATTGTAAAAATTCCTAAAATTGTGAACACAATAGTTTAAAAAAAGGTATTTACAAGACCAATCATTACATCGAAGCTGATGATCACATATCAAATAAATCACATAAAATAAAAGAAATCAAATATAAACTAAATCAAATTCTAACCTCTCAAAAAATCTCCTTGCATGTCGAGAATAGATCGAATCTGTGTGACCCAGTTCTGTTTAATCTCATTGGTCGGAGCTTGACACGTATATTGAACGTCGCCAGTCAGAGATTTGTCGACGAGGCAGAATCTCAGCGAATCACCAGCGTCGCCGTCGTTCATCGACATCTCGTTCATCTAATGAACACGTCACATTATTGCACAACTAATTACAGATTAATCATAATAGCATTTAATTGCAACAACATTCAACACTCTTTGACAACTGTAATATGTCACAACAGCTTCTTTAAGATGCACACATGTGGTGACAATCGTGCAGCAGTTACATGTGCAGACATATGCGCGCACCACTTTGCGCACCTCTTTGCGCACCACTTTGTGCACCACTTTGCGCACAGTAATATGTCATACGCAGTCATCACTACACAATACACATGTTATTTATAACTTTAACTCATATATAATAAATGACTAAGCAAAACTACATATTTGGCGCAACAAAACACCTGGTCTGTTTATATCCATATTCAATTTTGCATTGATTATAGACACCTTTTCTGCAGTAAAGCTTCACATACACAAATTCCAGATAAAAACTAAAAAAAGAATGATCAAATAAATAGAGTAAATTTCAGACAAAAAAAACATAATGATGATGTAAAACCATAAGACATTGAGGTACTACAGAGCAGAGCAGAACCTTGATGCTGTTACGGAAGATGTAGCCCGGCGCGGACAGAAGACTGTTCTTCTTCTTGTCGACCTCCTCGCTGAAGATGATGATCTGTTCGAAGAGGAAAACCCGTCTTTCCTTGAGCTGCTGCTTGTCGACCTTCACCTTGGAGGAATGATCCGCCACCAACAGGGTGTCCTGTAGCAGCAGCTTACCCTGGGCGGTCAGCTTACCCTACAATACAACAACATAAACTTTAGCTTACCCTGGGCTGTCAACTTACCCTACAACACAAACCAACTCATTAGCTTACCCTCACCTTACTCTGGGCTGTCAGCTTACCCTATAACACAAACCAACCCATTAGCTTACCAGTCAACTTACCCTACAATAGCAGCATAAACCATAGCTTACCCTGGGCGGTCAACTTACCCTACAACACAGCAACATATGCCTTAGCTTACCCTACAACATAGCCACACAAAACCTTAGCTTACCCTACAACATAGCCACACAAAACCTTAGCTTACCCTGCAGCATAGCAACACAAACCTTAGCTTACCCTCCGATATAGCAACACAAACCTTATCTTACCATCTAACATAGCAACTCAAACCTTAGCTTACCATCATCTTACCCTAGGCTCAACTTCAACAAGGATAACCTTTCTCTACCATGCAGCACAAGACTACAGTCTACCCTACAGTACCCTGGCCAGTCAACTTGCTCTACATTAATACAACACAGCCCATGACTTACCATAGGCAGTAAATCTACCAAACAATATAACAACACAAACTAACCCTTGGCTTACCCTCTTATCCTTATCCAATCTTACACAATTTAATACCCACTAGGCATTCTGTTTCAAAGCTCAGAAAAGCCAAAATGAAAGAAGGAAAAGAGCCCTGCTGTAACTCCAAACCACTACAGGTTACAAAAACAACACAACTTCGTTTTGCTTTCACACGGTCAACTATATATTACAAGCAAAAAGAAGATAAATCCAATCATAGAAGACAAATCAATCACCCTCAACATATAACATCACGATTCGATCAGATCCAGTACCTATGTAAAAACTAAGTACAATATTTATTTTTTTATGCTAAATGCACTCAACTCATATATTCATTCAATAAATTTATCACGCGTGCATGTTTACATAGTCTAAATCTAAGAATAACTAAGAATAACCAAGTGGACTAACCTCGAATCCTTCAAGCCGGCCAACGTTCATCATGTCATTGGCAGCCTTGGGTATGATGCACATCACCTCGACGGCTCTCTGAAGGTCCTTCGTGTCGTCTCCCGCTCTCTCTGTGTGCTTCAATATATCCTGTAATAGCATAAATATAATACATCACATGTATCAGACGATACACACATTATACATGCAGATAAATACACAATTAACGTAGTAGTACAGCACAAAGTTTTATACAGAAAAAAATCAATGTCCAACCCTTCCTGACAAGGAAAAACTGACTCTAAACATTAATGATGAATGCAAATATAATACTAATTTAACAGTAATTAAATAAGAAATATCATAAGAATGTTTCGAAGGTAAGTGCAAATACCTTGAGCATCAGTTGGTACTTCATAATCCTCTGCACGGGCTTGATCAACATATCAGGCAATGCGAGTCGGTGACCAAACTTCTGCCGCATTTCCTATCATTGCACAAATGATACATTTAGTATATATAATACGACGCATTTCTTTACAATATTCTTGCAGAGAAAAACAGCACACAAATAGTTAAAAAAACATCTAAATCAAGACTAAATGTAGTAATCTTCTTTTAATTATTTCCAGCAATTCACTGTCACTGCCAGTGCATCAACAATGTAACCTGTTTGCATACTTTGTCTACCTGTGCATCAACAATGTAACCTGTTTGTATAGTTTGTCTACCTAGAGACAAATCATTAGTGTTAAGATTGCAAGACAAATAATTAGTAAAGTTTAAAATAAATCAATAACATACTTAACTAAACTAATCCAGTAACATCAGTAAAGAATATTAACTTTCTATATAACTAAAGACTTCTATATAAGAGAGACCGATAGCTCAGTCAGTTAAGCACTCGACTCGAGTGCTAAATGTCAGGGGTTCAATTCCTGGCCAGGCTGAGTAATCGGTAACAAAATCGGGCAAATTTGTGCACGCTCTGTCGCCCCTGTTACCAAGCAGTATAAGTTGGTATTAGCTGTAAGAGGCTAGGAAAGTAAACTGGCGTGTTTACCTAGCACACTGGCCCCGGTTAGGTGAACCTTGCAGTGCTTACACTGCGTCAATCTGAGGGCTGTGTGGGGAGATCAGCGCCCAGGCAACCTTCCTTGGAAGACGCCAATAACTTTATTTTACTTTAATTAAGGCAGTCGTTGGGATGACGAACTATTCGCTGTTTTGCACTGTGGTTTTATGATCGTTGTATTGTGTGGCTCATAAATGTGGAGCATTGTGGTGGCATTATGATTCCAGTTATAACCACAACATATTGTGTCTATTTGTTTTATTTTCAGTTTATTTTGCAAATAAGATTAACGTCAACTGTATGGGCCTTCTTAATAATCCTAATATTTTACGTTGTATAAATTAACACAAGAGTATCATGCCTGTCTCTGTATCAGTATAAGTGTTGTAGGTATAATGATGAGACTATGTGCTGTGTAGATTTGATCAGGCGACAGAGGAGAGGCAGAAGATCTACTTGGATCTGTTCACGATCGTGAAAGGTCGAACGGTTCATTTCATTGGTGCTCACGACACGGCTCGTGTCATCCAGACTCTCATCAAGTACGGCTCGGCGGAGCAGAAGAACGTCATCTTTGATGAGCTCAAGGGTGAGATGTGCTCACCTTATCATTATCATTGTTTCTTAGATCTTTTTGACCTTCCACAGCAAGTGTGGTTATCAATGATCATCAACATTTTGAGTTAGTTTGATCTTATCAGGCAGGGTTAGCTGTGTCCAGTTTTATTTGTCAGAGCATTTGTCATAGCCATTCCCGATGATAGTTAACTGTTTCAAATAGCAATAAATGATTCGCTCTACATGTATTTCTTTTTAATCATTATTTAGTTGTGGATATTAAATATATTAAAGCTAGTTATTTGTTTTTTGTTCAAAAGTTTATTTTTGAAGTCTAAATGAAATTTACTTTAAGTAATATATATCTTTTTGTCAGTTTTTAAAACAAATCTAGATTTGTACACTCTACTGCTCCTGTTGACAGGCAATATAAATTGGTACTAGTTGTATGCCGAAGTGATTGCCTAGCACATTGGTCTGAGTGGGGGACATTGAATGAAATGATGTTATATAGCATTATGTATCTCCGAGAGGTGTTGTTTTGAGTACACCTTGCGGTCGTAATGTTAATGCAAGACTGACGCGTAGTACATCGTTGGATGCATGCCATCATTTACTTGGCTTCTGTTCTGGTTAATCCTGCGCTACATTCTTCATTGTATATATTTTATGGTGCAGTAGATTATGCATTTTCTATTGATTTAATTTGTGTCAAAACAGATTTAGAATATTCACATCCTTGTCCCAATCCTTTTTCTGTTCCATGTAGCCTATCTTCATGTCACCAAGTCTACTTAACAGCTAAGGTTTCTGTTATTCACTTACATTATGCCCTGTGAGCTTTATGTGCATTTTACAACGTCTTTGCTTGTTTGAATATTTGTCGATATACTGAGCTATGTACTGTGGCACTTTGCTGCATTGAGGAACTGAAAGGTATGCTTGAGAATGGTGATAGCTGTACTGATATGCTATTTTATATGGTGATTATGATCCAAGGCTGATTACATTGCATGTTGATGTCTTACATTACTATGCTTATTGTGGTTATCATATCTTGCAATTTTGACTCAATTTTTTTGATATTAATATCCTTCTAGTGCCGATTTTCGAATGCTAAGCTAAGGAAATAAATATATTTTGTGAATTGTTTCTAATTTATTCATTGGGTAACAAAATTAAGGAAGGTAATGAAAAGGATCTTTTAAAGTGCATGTTTTCTTTATTGTCCGCATTTAGGTGAAATGTAGGACTAATTTGAAAGACTTAGATACATGTAATTGATATTATTGCCGCGTGTAACATTGTGTATTTTATGTTTTGTGTTTTTTTCAGGTCATATATTGGAAATGACTAAATCCACATATGCAAAGTTTATCGTGAGGAAAATTCTCAAATATGGGTCAGTAGATTTCTCTTTCTTTGTTCACATTAGTAATTAGCTTTTGATGCAGAATTGATGATTGTGAACATGTAGCAACTGATCGAACTTGCAAATTTCATTTTGTATTCAGCCATAACTTTGGGATTTTATTAAAAATTCAGGCTTGTATAGTAAGAATATCGTATGGATATAATTTGTAATATTTCAATATATTATTATCATCATTGTAATACACTGTATGTCTTTCCTTTCATTTTTAATGGAATCCGACCATAATTGTGATATCTGTGTTCCATCCGTAAGAAAAGCAAAACATTGACTTGTAGGTTGTGTGTAACAAGATATCTCATCAACAGGTGATGATGATTCTATTAAGTTGTAGAGATGCAGACGATATCATTTTATCATAACTGAATTTACAATCGATATTGATGCTCACCTTTTGTTGTTTTACATATTAGATTACTGAGAATCTGTGTCTGTGTTCGTTTGTTGCAGATCGAAGGGTCACCGCGAGTACGTGTTCAGTGCAATGCGTGGTCACATCAGGAAACTTGTGAGGCACAAGGTGAGCAATTTTTTTTATTTTTCTGTCTTCCCTCAAGTCCTTTGCTTACATTTCATTACGACAAATAATTTGGATAAATATTTTGTTGTTGATCTGTATTCAATCAGTAGAGATGCTTGTTTTCGGGCATTGTGGGTTCTTGCCATATTATTTGCTTTATAGGTTGTTGCAATATTTTTTTTTGTAACTTGGGCTAGAACTGGAATGACCCGATGGCTCATTGGTAGCGTGCTCGCCTCGTAATCGTAAGATTACAGGTTCGAATCCGCGCCGGGAGTGTTGTCTGGTAACAAACTTGGGCAAGTTGTTCACGTCCTATTGCCTGAACGGGAAGGACCTTGGCCGCCCACCCTTGCTCATCTGGCCTAGTGGGGCGGTGATTTAATTGATGCATAATAATATGTAAGACAAATAATCAACGCCAGGACCTGTCTTCGGACAGAGCACTATCATCATCATCAATGAAAGGAAGAAGTTTAAGCTTCTAAATGTGTTTTCAAATGAAAGAGCAAGTTTGCATTTGCATTTGTTTAATGGTTCAACGCAACATTATAAATGCAGACTCATTTTGACCGAGTCAAAGAGTTTAATTAGAAAACAGTACATTTCTCTCATGCTATAGAAATGCATTGCTAATTTAACTCTATGACCCTCTCACGCCGCCCCGAACCCCCACCCTCTCACGCCCCCTCCCCCCACCACTCTCGCCTCTACCTCAGGCGCTCAACCTATTCGGGACGGAAGACCACCGCATACCTTTTTTCTGGATGCTAGAATTTACTTAGAATTTATCACATAATTATAACATTATTCTTTCGATTACCGTACTAAAAAAAATTAAATACATTAATCAATGCATAGCTTTTAATTAAAATAACTCAATTAAGGTATGTACATATTCACTGTAACAATTATTGATTTATATTGTCACTGCAGCATGAACTATGAACAACTATTAGTATTTAGTGTATAGACAGCTAACAAGCATTTGAAACAGGAGAAGTACACGTCTGCTGCTGCATATCAGTCTTATCTCAATACGTGAGATCAGCTTATAGCATAGACCAACATCATCCGCAGTCTATGGACCTAATGTATCGGGTCCGAATCAAAAATCTACAACGCTTGAAAGCTTCAGGTTCCTTCAACTAATCATCGAGTATAAAAAAATATATTAACTAGTGTTCTGATTGGCTCTTACATCTCAACTTGAATTGCCAATCTAACAATACTTTCACGGCATGAATAGAAATGGACTACTAACCACAGGTTGGAAAAATCAGTTGTAAATCAACATTAAGCTTAGCCAGGTGTAGCTGGACACGGGTTGGGCACTACTGCTAACAACCGTAGAAAACATGCTGGTGTTAACATAAGACTTTAAGCTAACTAATCTAATCAATCAATTATTTACAAATTAAATTAGCATACACATGCGTGAAAAAAACCTATTTGATAAAACAACCTAGGGAAATATAAAGAAATAGTTCTAAGCAAATAAATGTTGAAGATTGCAGCTCTTAAACAACTATAGACAAACTACTAATATAGATAATACAGAGATCAAAATTAGGGAGACGAGTCGTGAGTCGTGACTCCACAGTATCAACATCTACTGTCAAACAACACTACTCATTTTAATTATTATTTATTTATTAGATTGTATTTTAGTTGTAATGAATTATTCATTTATTTCAATGAATTTTGCATAACATTAATCATTTAAATATCCAAGGTAAATTATAATTATTGGTAGAGTATAAGAATAACAAATTCGTAACTATATTTAGACAACACAGCTGATGCTGAGGAATAAGTTAACCAGGAAATCCATCTGATAGTCCAACTTTCAGAACAAGCAACAAATACAACTACTACTACATGGTAGAAGGAACTGGCGTATCTCATAAAATATCAACTCTATGTTTTGACTATAATATCAACCAGAAAAGATTGTTGGTAGATCAACTATCTTCTAGTTGTCACGCTTTGAATGTGTCATTATTTAAATTCATTTAACTTAATTACCAAATAAATGTGATATAAAAAAATTAATATCACATTCTACACAGTTAACTTAATACAAATCAAGTGCATAACTGATTCAGCATACCTTTCTATACATGCTACTTTGCCCTACAGCAAACTGCTGCGTCCAAAACGGATTCAACTTTCTGTACATCGTACGTTGCCCTATTTGTTGTGTGCAAAACGGATTCACCTTTTTATACATGATTGTCCACTATCTTATAAGCTTACATCAACTGTTGGGTTATATCTATGGAAATTCTACTCACGAAGTTTCTTCCTACTTACTAAGGCATAGAATAGAGGCATGTAATTGATCAAAGTAGCTCAGATCTTAACCTAATTAAAATTATTTTACCAGGAACATTCTATGCTTCCGCACTCATGATTATCCATTACTACAACTACATTGCAATACTGTAGGTATAACATTAACACAAGTTTCAAACTCAAATCAGTGACGTCATGAGTGTTGAGAAGACCATTCAGTAATCATTCGTATGTATGCTGCACTTCTTACGCACCATGCGTTGCCAAGGTACTTCAACAGAATCGTAGGTGAGGATCAGGGATTTATCTAGCCACCCCTGAGGGGGCAGTATTCTAGCCCAGACCCTATAGATGATCAGGGTTTTATTTAGCTATCCCAGAGGGGTAGCTTTCTAGTCCAGAATCTATAGATGATCAGGGCTTTGCCTAGCCACCCCTGAGGGGGCAGTATTCTATTCCAGACCCTATAGAGGATCAATCCAACTGATATTCACACCAGTGTACCTTACAGTCCTTACTTCCAATGCATTACTCCGGAGATAGAAAATAATTTATTCAACAATTGCATCTTTAATTTCGAATTGCAATTAGGCATTAATTATGCTTGCATTTGAGATGTAAAATATCGGTATAATACCGTATGTATAAATATAACTAAAACCAAATGAACTTCTAAAAATATGAAATAACTTGCCAGAAGTTAATGTATCACTGTTCCGAGTAAAACTTCGTGGAGATACTGAAAAAGCTCACAGAAAGCTTCTATTTAGATGATATTCCTTGTGAGTATAATCCGTGCGGGTAAAATCGTCATAATTCGAGACGTTTCGAGATCGTTACAACATTCAAAGAACCCTCAACGTGTCATTGTAATACTGCTGAACGGCGAAGTACGGTAAGGAATATTGAAAACGGCAAATGTTCGTTTCAAGAACTAACTTAAACAAGCATTCTATACAGAATTTGGGGTGTCACTAATGAACGCGTCGAAAGCGCCGAACGCGCCGACTATGCCCCGACTAAACGCCAACTGTTTATAACCTACACGGTACACCTATAGCCGTACCTTAATCTAAACATACCTAGCCTTCATTTATACATTTATACATTAAACTATAAGACCCTAACTAAAAGCTAAACATATCACTTACTATAAATTGTCCAAAGCCCAGCTTAACACATTTTTTGAAACTGTACCTAAAGCTACTTCGAACTTATACCGAACCCTACTTTGAACCTATATGTAACCCTACGTTGAACCTATACGCAGCCCTACTTTGAACCTACATGCAACCCTACTTTGAACCTATACCTAAACCTACTTTGAACATATATGCAACCCTACTTTGAACCTATGATGTAACCCTACCTTGAACCTACACTTAACCCTACATAATTAGGGACACCGCAGAATCTGGCCTACATAAAAAATCCAAACAAGCATACAGATCTTTGTCACTGCATTAGTAGTGATGAGGTTTCGACATAAAGGTAGGCTTATATTATGAACATTTATGATAGTTCATAATTATATACGCCAAGAGCCTGAGACAGGTCTACCATAAGGCTCACATTAGTCTTACTATGAGTTTTCTAGATAAGAGGATTAATACTTTCATTGGTAAAAAAAAGTAGTAGAACCCGTTTAAATTGGACCAAAACAGCATCTCATCAATTAAAACCCTAACGCTATCACTGAACTTTATTGTCAGCCGCATCATCGCATATTCATTCATGTCACCTTATTACAAACTATACAGATCCTTGGTTGAGACTAGATATTGTATAAGCTCAGCTGCTCTCTCACATATCGTAAATTCTTGATTACAAACTCGATCTAGTGGTAATTAGTTAATTACAAATCTAGTTATTACAAACCTAAATGGACGCACAAGGGCGTTTTCTTTTCTATAGATTAATAATAATTTTACATATCCTTTTCTTACCAACTTGCGACAAGTAAAACAGTATTATGTCACAATGTTAAGCATGTGAATCGCGATGTAGGCTAACTGCAAAAGCACTTAATGCCGGATTATTAATCACACACCGCAGAGAGCCTGATTGCCGCTCAGTCAGACAAACAACAGGCTGAACACCAGTGGTGGGTTGTACCGTACATAAAACACCAATTGAGAGTTGAGAGAGGGAGAGAAAGGGAGGGAGGAAGAGAGAGA
>JAQFYQ010001349.1:0-13498 GCA_034694885.1 Buchholzia appendiculata | reverse complement strand
CTCAAGGCTGCCTTGAGGCACTTTACTGCCTTGCCTTGCCTTGGCCCATTTTCCCAAATGCCTTGCCTTGGAAAAAATGCCTAGACAAAATGCCTTGACCGTGCAAAATACTGCATTGGCTATATAATTTCCTGCCTTGAATGCTGCCTTGCGCACTTTACCGCCTTGCCTTGACCAATTTTCAAAATGTCATGCCTTGCTTTAGCCTTGAAAATGAATGCCTTGGCCTTGCCTTGGCCATGATAAAAATGCCTTGACTACATCACTGAAAGAATGTATCAAATGTTGTGTGTTTCCTTGGATAAGTCATTAATGTTAATTAATTTAAAAGGTAACGGGATATCACCGGAAATGACATACTATCCCAAGTGATTAGTGGCACTATGGCATGC
The DNA here is from genome assembly GCA_034694885.1 of Buchholzia appendiculata. Lineage (NCBI taxonomy): Eukaryota > Metazoa > Annelida > Clitellata > Enchytraeida > Enchytraeidae > Buchholzia > Buchholzia appendiculata. The sequence continues at coordinate 13,106 of JAQFYQ010001349.1, read as the reverse complement.
CGTAGCGCAGAACTATCCTTGGACAAGGCATCTACTTTCATTTTTTCTAATGATTAAACAATATTGCAAACTTCCATTTGTATCAAGTATGATTATAGCATCTGTTCACTTCAATTAAAACTATACATTTATCATCACCTAACAACAATAGCACTCGAGAAAGAAAGAAACAAACAAACAAACAAACAAAGGGAGAGAGAGTGAAAGATTTGCTACAGTGTACGATGACTATTACCAACCCGAAAGCTTCACAGAGCCAAAGTGAATTATTTAATTCAATGCAACATCGAATCTGTGAATAGTGTGTCAGAAATTATTCACAATCAAACAAAAACGGTCGTTGTGCAGAGTTATTTGGCCAGGATAATAGAGATTAAATACCACAACTCCGCAATTGTTTAATGTAATCAAAAATATATAGAATACTTATGACTGTTAATCTTGGCGTCTCGGATAGTCTGGGACGCAAAGGCGTAACAGAGTTACGTAAGAAATGTTATATGCTTACATAGATTACCTACTTCATTGCGTATAATGATGTTCAGCAGCAACTAACTAGTAGAAAAGTAATAATTGTATTCAAGGCGCGGTAGTTTTCAAACTGTATTAATTTATTAATATGTGCTACAAATTTGTAACCAAGTTGTAGATTTAATTTAACTGCTTTCTTCCTCCAGAGGCTATCTGTGGCAGTCCAGCGAGAGAATTCCGTCTCTGTCAAAGGATCGTTACATGCGGATACGAACATCGATCCTTATTCTTACCATTAATCACTTAATAACTTTAATTGTTGTTATAATTAAAATTGAAACTATTTGTCTAATTGTACATATTATTTACTGATTATTCCTTCTGTTTTTTTTATCTATTTCTAATGCTGATAAACGTTATTTTTTATGCAATTATGAACGTCCTAGTTAAGTGTAGCTAAGAATTGTTATATTTGTATTTTCGATATTAGATTAAATTCCAAAATTATTGTTAAAGATTAACTGCAAAATACTTACTTCATTGAGTAAGTATTTACAGTCTACAATCACTGATTCAATCATTACAGATCACATTGTGACGATTTTTAAACCTTACTTGGTCCCTCTTTTACGCTCGACCGCACAACATCATCATTACATCTCTTATTCTCAACATTCCACATTTATAACATCCCCTAATATCCTCCCACATTCCCCACAGCGAACGGCATGATCCCAATATAGGAAACAAATTTTCGGGATCGCGAACACATTTTCTTTTCAAATGCTGCCTAATCATTCAAAAAAATTTACTCTGTAAAAAAATTAATTTTCGTAATTATTATATTACAGCAGAAATATTTTAATATAATGTTTTTCATTTTTGGTTTTCAATTACTTTCCTTCTTATTAATTTTTGGAAGTAACATTTCTTAAGAACTACAACCTTGGACGTTCCGACACGCTGGACAGTTTCCAGACAATCTGTGCTTGACATGATGGCGTGCAGCATTTATCTCCTTCGGGATAAATGCTGATATGATAAATTGTATATCTTACTTCAAATACACTAATCCAAAATACAAATACAGTATTAAGTACAAATTAAATCATTATGAAGTAAGAGAAATAAGGTTACAAATTTTATGACATTAATTTAAACTCGTGCTGTTAAATAATATGTATTATTTTATCTCCCTTACGATCAAGATCAACATCAAGTTAAGCATACGAGACACAATATACAAATCATGAACTTTTCTTATCAGCCACAGAAATACTAAAAAATTATTTAATTGCTGCTCAAAACTACTGTCCAAAAATCATCGAAATCATTTACAGTGTAATGTTAAAGAATAAAAATAAGATTTACAGCGAAAACCTACCGTCCGTTCGGGAAAATATCGGCACTCTTATATAATCACTTTATTTTAACTAACACAATTGTATGATTACATAAATTTGAATATTTAATTATATCGGCACGTTTCTTTTAAAATCGCACCGAAATCTTCCTTATCTCCAGATCCACGCATCCGATAGGAATGAAGGTCGGACCTCCGCACGTTACGTAATGAACTTCAAATGGAAGAAGCGCGATGCGGTTTAATTTAGTTCGACGTGGAACCTTGCTTCACGTCCCGCGCGCTGGAAAGGAATCGTCTCCGAGACACACCGACTTGTGCCGTCTGCGACACGGGAGGACGGATCGCTGCTCGTATGTCGCTGATGTCCCGTGTAGGCGTCGCTGCAGTACCGTCGCTGTCTGCTAACAGAGAAATTAGTGCGCTACAGCGACCAGCTTGATTGTTGCAAACTCCACAACTGTTACAGCCCCTAAGGAGGCGCTGACATAATTGCGTTGATAATGTAATGTTGCATAACGATTGTTGTATACGGCTTTGAAACTGTGGAGACGTTTGATTACAATGAATTATTAGTTTTGAACATAGACGAAACCAAAAATTTCGAAAGGCCTTTCAGGTGGATTCGTGACTTGATCCTATCTGATGAGCGGGGCGGGGCGGGGGGGGGGTTCGAGGAACGGTGGGTCAAAAATAATCTGACAGCGAATGATGTGTAGCGGCGGTGAAAATAAAAACATCTGACGAGTATTGAGGAGAAAACACCAGCCAGTCCAGTTTTTTTAGTTCAAACTCGATTGGGGCCTAGGCCAAAGACCTCTCTGGCTACGCCCATAGTCCTGAACTTATAATTGGGCCTACTTATAGAAGAATTGGCTGATTTAGTTAACTTTTTAGCCCTCGCACTATTGTTCCTTACTCTGTCGCTGCACTCTTTTTCATCGGACACTTCGTTGTGTTCATTTTGAACCAACCGCTTTTATTTTTCTTCATTAATTCTACTTTCTTTTTCTCACGAATTTCTTTTTACAGACATCCCTGACAAGAAGCTTGAGGCAGTAAAAGATCGTTTAGGTGCCCGACAGCGTTAACGTCGTCCTCGACTTAATTCGCATTATCGCCTAATCCCACTGTCTCGGCGTTGACTTCCAACTCTCTCTCTACAACAGCTTGTTCTTGTCGATGTTCTTATGCCGAAAATTTGCACATCCTCTGAATGAGTGGGCGTCTACATATAAGAACGACAGGCTGAATGAATGTACATTGTACGACTAATTAATTAGCTCGGAGCAATTCACAAATTCGGTCAACGACAAGACTTCGTAATGGACTGCTTTTTAATTAAATTTGTGACTTTCAAGCTTGTATTGTAATTGCGGTATACCAGCTTGCTTGATAGAACGCCAAACTGCATTGAACTAAACGTGCTTTATTGCACATTGAAACTGCAATTTGCCTGGTTAGTTCGATGAACCACAATATATCCTAAGGAATATATTAATTTATATGAGAAAACTAGAACTGTCATATATAAGACAGCAATTAGTGATATACCCCCCCCCCCCGACCCCCGACGGATCCAACCCTGCTTTTGTTACAAGTTATATTGCAGGATGTAAATTCTAATACTAAAATTGAACTATAATTGTAACAAAATCTCAGTCTTATAAATTCTTGAATCAATCAAGCTTTTTAATACTGCAGTGTGCACTCTGAACTTTGTTAGAAATAATTCATCTACTGTCTTATTATATTGTAAGACTCATCTAAAGCATTTGATAAATTCTATCAATGTGATTTATTCGTGAAATTAATCAGAAACGTATTTGATCTTTAACGTCATTAGTGCTCAATATTCCAACAGGTCCACTGCATTCATTCTCATCACCAATTAAATCTGTGTTAAACATCATCGGGTATACCAGTCGTTACTATAGTCAACGACCTTTGTAATGGCCGAACAACGGTTACTCTATTTCGGTATACAGCATACAACGCTACAGGAGTCAAGTGCGTGAATCAGTTTGTCGGTTTGTCCCATTAACGCCCTCTGGTGTCTCCGCATCGTGCGGGGGCCTGACGACTCAGAGGTCAGTAGTTGTAGATTATTCATACAGGATTAATGAACTTCCATTCCGTCTCGAATTCCGTCAGCGCCGTCGCCTGAACTTAACGAAGTGAGATTGTCTGCTGCGTGGGTATTACTTGGCACTAAAGGGCCACACAGAAGCCATGCGCAGCGGCCATGACTGCTGCATCAGCTGCGACACCGGTGTCCCTTTGTGTCACGTTGCTTCTGTGCATTTCGTATTCGGTGAGGATTTGCAACCGTTGCATCGTCTGAAGAACGTTGTCAAGTGTCGGCGTTGTCGTTGTGTCATAAATTCAGACGACATGTCACGCTGCAACGCTGCGCAATGGGCCCGTCACACGATTACCGTTATGCTCTAATTGAAGCACCGCGAGATTGTTTGCGCATCAATTTAATTGAAGTTGCTTGTATACAGACAAACTACTTGTTAGTATATTTCAATAGCATATAATGCTCTCGCAAATATTATCGAAAATTGAGAATTATGACATAACAGCAAATAGTTGGCACGCATGCGAACCGGATTGTGTGACATTTCACAATAATTATACTACAGTTGCAATCATTGATATGGTTCGATCGCATGATTTCGCACACAGCGTTCGAAACACTTGCTTTCCGGTGTTGCGAATATGAGACTTCGTTTCCGAAGCTTCACTGCTTCACTGCAGCAAGAACGCTGCCTGATGACATTGTGATGTCAGAGAAACGCTTTATCTGAAGCAGAGCGTCTCAAACATGTGTAGGCGATTCGAAATTCCATTGCTTGTCGGCGAACATTCCCCGCGAGACAGTTGTTGATTGTGTTGTTTATGATATGAAACTATTCTGAGTAACTATTCTGAAACTATTCTCAGTAGGGGCGATAGTACAGTGGAATAAGCCCACTTTGTATGATTACAAAATGTACGAAACGATTAAAGAATTGCCTCCCTTGTCAGGGAAATGGAAGTGTAGCAAACTTTAACTTGCATGTGCTATTGCACATGTGCTAAACATATGCTAAACATCTATAATACGTGAGCTAAAGTTAGCTAGACTTCCATTTTTCGTCCAACATAAGTTTAATTTTTTATGGTTTAACACAGAAAATGAAAACTTTTATGCAACTTGTCAGAAAATGAAACATATATACTCCCACAATTATGTCCCGTTAAAATGATTATTTGATAGTACATGAAAGCATAGAATTTAAGCGTAAGTAAACTTAATTGGACTAAATTTGGAGAAAGCTTGTGCCCACGTTGATAAAATTAACAAAACTAAAGGTCACGTCCCGCAGAGCTACTTGGCAGGTGACGTCACCTACACACCATCAGCAGGTTTTTTTCATCAACAGTTAGTTCTCAACACCCCCCCCCCCAGTTCAATTTTAACTACACACACCCGCAGGGGTGATATAAGATATATGATAAAAAATGTAATCTTTTTCTGGTGGGCTAATTGTTTGCACCCCTCCCTCCAGTTCAAAATTCCTGGGTCAAGGCTTGCCCACAAACGACTGGTTCAACCGCACAAGCGAACTTTTCTGATCCTCGTTCGTCAGAAAAACCTTCACTCGTCGAACCCCATTTCCACATTAAATTCTCGTTACGGAATCAACCACACAAACTTAGGTTCACTTGAGTGATGTAAAGATTTCCGCAACCTGGGAGGTCGATTCTAGTGTTAGCAAGTATCAACTGGCCATACTCCAAATTAAATTTTCTCACCAGACGAGTGGTGATTTGAAGCTGATGATTTCAAAATTTCAAAAATTGATGATTTCAATACGACCCACCACTAATAAACCATCCCTTACTAAATGTGAACAATTTATATTGCATAAATCTTTTGGATACATCTAAACGATAACACCTACACACGGTCAGATATACTTAACCTCCCAATTTTCACTACTGTATCATAACATTTTTCAGCTGAGGTCTAAGATTTGAACAATAATTTGACCCATTTTTGCAAGAATAGTTTTCAGATGTTCATAACGCTTCGAGAGCATCGCAACATATTTATAAACAACCTCATTGACGCATTATAGTATCCGGAGCACTGATTAGCGAAATCAAGCAATCACTCGAGTCATAAATTTAGACACGCCTAAATTATGCATATGGATCCGCAATGAAGTAATACACTATCAATCTTATACTGGGCGGATGTTCCATGACTTAAAGTGGTTTTGAATAGGGAATAGGATGGGTCTATATCTGAGCAATCTGATCGCATTTGACATATAATTGGACCGTTACCCGCACTGTCACTCAAAACTCCGCCTGGGCAGGTCTCGCCGGTTTTTGTGAGACCTGCCTTGCCAGTCCCAAGCCTGGATAAAGTGAGGAGTGGTAGCCGCAGTCGTTGCACTACATGACAGTGGTATGCCGAGGCTCATTGCACCTACCCGGCGAGCCTCAACAAGGATGCCATTACACTTTGGCTCCGCGGCTTGAAGTGGAGCTTCGGCTTCATAAACTTCCCGACATCCTCTCTGGCAAAGAGTCCGGCTGGCCTTCGGCCTAACAAACCGGTTGGGAGGAGACAAACCACTTACGTAAGATGATATAATGTCCACCATAGTATTTTGCCACAAATTGCATATTGCAATGTTACATGAATCTATACTTGAGTACATTGTCTTGGTAACGAATTCTAATTTTTATTTAAAATGTGTGTTGGCAGGGTTTTACTGACTCCGTGTACAGACTGAGACGCAAGGAGTTCGCTGACATTGCATTCAACTACAAGTAGTGAGTTCAAGCAATAATCTCTTTTTGTCATCAACTTAATAATCAAAGTGATAATTGGTTCTAAAGAGTAGGTAACTGATGTAGGTCTTGCCGCTTCACAAAATGTACTGTTTGTATTCTATATTATATACTACAGCCCAACCAACCTAGTACCTAAATTGCTCGCCCTATCACTGATTTTTGATTTGTTCGTATTTCTTCAGTCGGCTATGTGCAATCAGCTGCTGATCTTCAGTGCTGCCGTTTCTAAATCAAACAATGAGGTTATTTGTGTTGAACTCACCCACAGTCCCACGAATACACACACAGCAAACAAAAAAATCTCGATCAGTGATTAATACAACGATACTCGCCATTGGTACCAAAGTGACTAAGCCAATGCTGTTAAATAGCTATGTGTAAAATAAATAAGCTTCTTATCACGACGATTGAAAAATGATATAATGACGAGAACAATGTCACGTGATGTCACGTGACAACACGTTACATCACGTGACATCACGTGACATCACGTGACATCACGTGACATCACGTGACGTCACGTGACGTCACATAGTAGTTGAGTACCTTACCGCAGTAAACTGTTTAATCAAGCCTATATATTCAATTATTAACTCGCTTAATGTTTCTTCATATTTCTAATATTCACTTAATAGATATAATTTCAAATTTATAACAATTTAGGAATTGCTTGTAATTACACAGTTTGGGGGTATGATTTGCTCATTGAGTTATATGATTATTAGAGATTAACATAATAACCAACAAAATATTAAGTCATAAAGTTGTATGACGTCATTTCAGTGGACAGAAGATACCAGAAGTGACGTACACGCCGGAGGAGACCAAAACCTGGTAAGTGGGTTCTTTTGCAGTTGGTATTTTATTCTCGAACTATTGCATACTATTAGGCGCAATATTTCCTGAATGTGCATGTACACATTTCTGCGGGTCAATCGCTTCAATTGACGTCTCAATTAAAGTAGGCGTGACGAGTGATTAGTAACAACAATAATGACGCTGTTTGTATTGATAATAGATTTTTTGTATTCCAGCATATAGTGAATTGCCACTTAGGAAACAAGATCAAGCGTTCAGTTTTACCGATTGAAATGTAAAACATGAGACGGGGGACTCTCTGCTTGGTGTGCCACTCCCGTTTCTCTACCTCTCCGATCATCTCACCATGAACCGTGGAGTCGGCGCCTATGCAGTCCTGAGTACAGGAACGATTTAAAGATGATGTGTCATTATAAATTAGTATTAATTGCGGTGAATCCTTCTAGCGATAGTTATAAGCAAATTCAATCTCTGTTACTTAATAGTGGTCACGAAATTGATGCAATTGTTTGTAACTAACACATGCAATATTTGATGCAATTGATAATTATTAACATTTGAAATGTATAAAGTGCAGGTTGACATTTGATATATTTGAGCGATGCTGCAATGATTACTGATATAATCTGTTGTACATGTGCTAGGGGAACGATCTACAAAGAGCTGACTCGTCTCTATCCCACCCACGCTTGCAAGGAATTCAACCACGTCTTTCCTCTACTCCAGGATAACTGTGGTTTCAGAGAGGACAACATCCCGCAACTTCAAGAAGTGTCCAACTTTCTAAAAGGTTTCTTTGGAATGTAAATGTTGTGTATGTTAATAAATCCTTTCAGAGTAGATGCTATCCTAGCGGATAATTTGATAATGTTGATTCTGGGGCATTGGTTTTCAGTTTTCACTTCCGATAGGTGTATCAACAGCTGTTTGCGAGGATGACCGTAAAAGAGCTTGACAATAATTGATCCAACATCTTCGTTGATTAAAGAATTATACCGTTTCAAGGTCTCAGAGTTCAGACACTGTGATCTGGGTGGAACAACCCAGCTCTAATAATTCCAATTGCAAACCCTGTTTAAACTATAGTCTACTGCTGGCTTGAACCATCATGATGGAATTTCTGAAATCCTCGATGCCTGTAAGTGGTAATCAAATAGGCATGACTTTTAATACTCAAGTTGATAATGTGGTTGGTCTCCGAATTGACATAAAACATTTTCAGCCCATTTCTGAGGCAGGACCGTTGAAGCGTAAATGTTTTAATATGTTAATGATTGTAATTGAATGTAATAATTATTGTTGTTGTCAGAAATATTCTGTAACACACCGTTTTTTTGGTAAATGATTGCTGTTTGAAAAGTGATCGACTCCGTGCACTGCATACTATGTTTTTAACGCTCACATCATGGATATGTTTAGTATTGGCTATTTATTTATTTTTTATTTATTTGTTTGTATTGTACTTTCTGCATTATTGCGAAAAGAAGATCATATGTATTAATGCACTTATCGAATATCATGAGTACCTGTTGCATCATTGCATGATCAATTGTTTTATTTTGTTAAAGCTATTTTGTTTGCAACTTTATAATTTATCACCTATGGACTTTAAAAATTATGTTTTACAAAAAATGTTTTTTTTCTGTCAAAGTGTAAACTTTTTATTTATTTTTTGAATGTCATGATTAACGTTGTTTTTATTCGAAATATCCTTGGATTATCAACACTATGCAATTATTGTATACGATAAATTGCTGCAGCCAGGGTTGCCAGATGATTTCTAAAAATTCGCAACTTTGGGTCCAAAGTAGCCCACATTTTATTAAGGCAGTCCAACAAGTAGCCTAATGTAAAAATCGCCGAGAAATGCACAAAATTCCTTACAAAACGTTTAATATATATTTTTAACAAGGAATTTAACTGACGAGCGGGGGGTGGGGTGGAGTGGCAACGAGAACTTTATCTGACGAGCCTGACAAGCCTGGGGGGAGGTAGCGACGAGGAATTTTTAGTAGAAGTAGCCAAAAATCCGCAGCTAAAGTCAAAAGTAAACCAACAACCGCAACCCGAATCCACCGCCAAAAAACCGCAACTCGGCTCAAAAAGTAGCCCAATGGGGCGGGAATACTGCGGACCTGGCAACACTGGCAGCAGCTCAACATGGGTCTGAGACTATCGTACTCCATTGCGATTTAAATACTCTTTTCGTTTTTAGTAATTGTATATGTTTTGTCAATAATGTAATGTTATGATTATGTCAGAGCTGTTAATGTTGTATTGACAACAATTTTATATTCCCCGAGTCAGTAAAGTTTAATGTTGGGTTTCCACCAGCCGTAGAATGGCGGCGGGTAGAGGGTGGACAAGTTTCTGAAACATTTTAAGCTTCACTTGAATCCCAGCCCATCCATTCTGAATGGGTGGAGACTCCACATTCACGACGGATTCGAGTTCCAGCCGTGAGACTGGTAACAAATTATACTGCTTGATAGCAGAGGTGGTTGGCTGTGAACAACTTGCCCAAGTTTTGCTGCAGGACAAAAACCAACGCTGCAGGACAACAAACCCCGAGAAGATTCGAACCTTCAACCTTTGAGTTACGAGGTGAGCACACATCTTTTTCGTATTCGGGGCATCCCATGAGTACCTAAGCTGGCTCGATTCCTCCCGACCAGTTTCTTTGACCGGACCGAGTGCTTCACTTCAAGCCTCGGAGCCAAGGTGCAATGACATTCTTGTTGAGGTTCGCCGGGTAGGTGCAATGACTGCCAATGAGCCTCGGCATACCGCAGTTAGGTAGGTGCAACGACTGCGCAAACCCTCCTCCTTCCAGGCCCTCTTTTTCAGTTTTTTGCAGGTCCCTTCCCAGGCTTGGGACTGGCGCAACAAGTCTACCAAGAGGGAGAACTCGATGGGAGACATTCTCATGCGGATTTAACACATGAGTAATGTTGATTCGATGCAGGATATTTGATATCTGATTTGTTGTGGTATTGGTGGTGACAACTTTAAATCAATCCTGACTCCTATAGCTGGCACGTGATCGTATTTTGTGGGTGTGTTGTATGACAGATTGCACTGGCTTCACACTGCGACCCGTTGCTGGCTTACTGTCATCCAGAGATTTCCTGGCAGGACTCGCTTTCCGTGTCTTTCACTCCACCCAATACATCCGCCATCCTTCCCACCCCATGTACACTCCAGAACCGTAAGTAGCTGCAATTCCTAATAGTTTATAGGAATCATTCAAACTAAATGCCTCTCGCGAAGTTTCTGGGTATTTAGAATGCAATGGGCACTTTAATTGCAATTATTTCTAGTCTGATTATGTCAAGGCCTTTAGTGTGGTCAGGGCTGTAACAAGAGTGTAGACCAATATCGTCTGCTCTTTGGTTCTTTCTTGATGGTCAGGTTAGCCTGTGCTATTGCTTGCCTCCACTGGTAATTATCAAATATTCAATAGCTTAAATAAATAATCAATAATCAAATAGCCTTATGGCATTATCTGATAAGGGAAAATCATCTCATTCCCTGGACGGGTTATCTATCATTAAGAAAGGTACGCCGAAATAAATCTCGATTATAATAGCGATAAGGAGCTCCAGGGATCGAAGTATTGGTTACACTATTGTACCCAGCACAGACTTCAGGCTAATGGAGAATAGGCAACTATAAATAGTTTCTGACGGTGCGAAAAATTTCTTATGATTTATTTATCTATTAATTATTAGTATTTCTATATTATTTATTTACATGCAATATTATCACCATGTGCATTTTAATTGTTTTCGTAGCTGTGCATACTGGTTTGTTATTCAATTAGAGTTCTATACATCTAAATAGTTAAGTCTCATGATTAACTAAATCTTTATGAAAATTGTAAATCAAAATTGCAGAGAAAAATAAACACAATTAAAACACAACACCTTTATATCAGGTTGTGTAGTTCTCTTATATTAACTAGTTACCATTAAAAATTAGATAACTCGTGCTGTGTGCAAATAATATCTATGTTAACCCTAGACGTACCGGGTGGGGGGAAAAAGTCCCCCCAAGCGTTAAATTTCGTCACAACTTTTCAGAAATAGCTTAAAAATTCGTGGCCTTCCATGTAATTGACGCTTTATGAGTTTACTACACGATAAAACTACCAACACAGCTGATGCTGCCTACTTAGCCCGCAGCCGCTGTGCGAGAGATGAACTTGAAGAGGTTTTGACCACTCTCCGTTAGCTTGTGCGCATGACTTGCATAGCGTGCTGCAATATTACGCAATACTGTACGTACTACTGAAAATTTTTCTGACAAATCTTATTACAGTTCTTTGTGAAAAAATAAAACTTTTCTGTGTTCATTTGTCATATGTTATACCGTATCCTTTACAATTATAACAAATTTTACTCCGCAAAGATTACAGAATGACTTTTGCTAGGGGTACCAAAGTCCCCCCACCATAGAGTAAGTGTTACGAAAATATGCCGGTACGTCTAGGGTTAAGCATTTAAGGCATATTCTCCTATCAAATATACAATATTATCAGAACACAGTAGCTATAAATGCAATGGTTAGTGAGGCGGTGTGGAAGGAGTTGAACAGTGAGAATTATTCTGACTTGAAGGGAAAGGAATGGGAAGGGGTAGAGCGAAGATCGGGAATATATAAATAAAAATCGTGTGGAGGATTTTGTGAAACTGCAAAGATCATGTCATACCTTCGAACTAAATGAGGGAATTACAATACAAATTAGTCAAATTACCTAGGAGACCTATTATAATATTTTACAGTTATTCACCATTATTTGCTTGAATTGTCATTTGCCTTCTGTGGACCGAACGCATTCAATTGTACCGTTTTTGTTAGCGACGGATCGCTCATGTATTTCTAGAACGCGTTCCAGTGTGTGTTGTGGTTGATGTAGGGATGTCTGTCAAGAGCCGATGGAAATTGTTACAATGTGTGTTGTAGTTGGTGTAGTGTGATGTCTGTCAAGAGCCGATAGAACGTGTTACAATGCGTGTTGTGGTTGTTGTAGGGATGTCTGCCACGAGTTGCTGGGACACGTCCCACTGTTTGCAGACCCGACGTTTGCCCAGTTCTCTCAGGAGATCGGTCTGGCAAGTCTTGGTGCTCCTGACGATTACATCGCTCAACTTGCTACTGTGAGTATCATAACTCGGCACGTTAGCTCCCACCCAATGACCCTCAATGAATCTAAAGAAATTAATTAGCTGACATAAATATTATGTATAATATATATGTTTCTATATAAGCTTTTTGCAGGAAGGACCTTTGGCCGCCCACCCGTGCTCATCTGGCCTAGTCGGTCGGTGGTTAAGTCAAGCGTAGTAATACGCAGTGGCTTATTTAGGATTTCACAAAGGAGGGGGCCAAGTTTGTATATGGGGGAGAAAAAATGGAGGGGGTCTGGGGGACTTCCGTCCCCCAGTGGGGTCCAGGGGCGAAGCCCCGGTAGGGGGACTGGGGGGACTTCGTCCCCCAGAAGCTGAAGCCTTTTCACAAATAATCAAGCAAATTTGGCGTGTTTTACGGCACAAAAGGGCAGCGTTTGTAAAGAAGTAGATTAAAGTCAGGAAGT
>JAQFYQ010001348.1:0-13499 GCA_034694885.1 Buchholzia appendiculata | reverse complement strand
AGAGAGAGAGAGAGAGAGAGTAACGGAAGAGTGGCAGAACCTTAAGAACATAAACGCAGTATGCATGACTGACGATGATGATTGCATATTTTTAATTTCTTACGCTTTTAGTTTTTTTCTTAAAAAATAACATAATTATAGAAATGCATGAACAATAGAATGGTCTGGAAATTTGGAAAGTATGTTTTTCTCGTACTTTACGTTAGCTGTGCAGAATTGAAGATGATTCTATTTACAGCAATTAACTACTTTCAGCTAATACAACGACGGAGAGTTCCAGTTTTCCGGACAGTACGACCTCAGCTGAACTGTCCACAGACATAAATTCAACTTTTCCTGACAGTACGCTGTCCACCAGACTGTCAACTGATCCAACTGTTTCTATCAGTTCCGCACCGTCTGCTGAATCAACAACTGTCTCTGTGACAACAGACAGCTCATCAAGTGGATCCAAAACAACAGTTGTGTCGTTGTCAAGTACCTGGCCTCAATCAAGTGACGTCACAATTGTGACTGACTCATCCAGTGATGACTCAATGACGTCATCTGCTTCGATCAATCCTAACACAGAGTCACGCTCTTCCTTGACGGCCGAAACGTCAACCAAAGTGACGTCACGCCTCACTGACGTCATGACTTCCTCTGTCGTCACAACATCTGAAGTCATCCAATCGACGGCAAGATCCAAAGAGTCAACGTTAAGCATGCCAGATAGTACAACAGCAAGTATGTCAGAGAGTACAGCAGCAAGTATGCCAGACAGTACAACAACAAGTATGCCAGACAGTATAACAACAAGTATGTCAGACAGCACAACAACAAGTATGTCAGACAGTACAGCAGCAAGTATGCCAGACAGTACCTCGACAAGTATGTCAGACAGTACAACAGCAAGTATGTCAGACAGTACAACAACAAGTATGTCAGAGAGTACAGCAGCGAGTATTTTAGATAGTACAACAACAAGTATGTCAGATAGTACAACAACAAGTATGCCCGACAGTTCAACAACAAGTATGCCCGTCAGTTCAACAACAAGTATGTCAGACAGTACAACAGCAAGTATGTCAGACAGTACGTCGAGAAGTATGTCAGACAGTACAACAGCAAGTATGTCAGACAGTTCAACAACAAGTATGCCAGACAGTACAACAGCAAGTATGTCAGACAGTACAACAGCAAGTACGCCAGACAGTTCAACAACAAGTATGTCAGACAGTACAACAAGTATGTCAGACAGTACAACAGCAAGTATGTTAGACAGTACCACAGCAAGTAAGTCAGACAGTACGTCAAGAAGTACGCCGGACAGTTCAACAACAAGTATGTCAGACAGTACAACTGTTACAGCTGCCAGTTCTATGTTGCCAGTAACAAGTCACGTGACCGGGACGTACACTGTGAACTTTGAGAGCAACACAGCCAGTCCTGACATCACGACGACCCCTCTGCACTGGTCTTGGTGGACATACTGGTGGACCGTCGTGTACAACGATGGAACAACAACAACAACTCCAGCGCCACCTACACAAGTGCCAACTGCCGTCAGTAGCGTTCCAACTTCAGTAACTGGAGTGCCAATTTCAGTCACACAAGTGCCAACAACTTCAGTCACTGGAGTGCCAATAACTTCAGTCACACAAGTGCCAACAACTTCAGTCACTGGAGTGCTAACAACTTCAGTCACTGGAGCGCCAACAACTTCAGTCACTGGAGCGCCAACAACTTCAGTCACACAGGTGCCAACTACTTCAGTCACTGGAGTGCCAATAACTTCAGTCACTGAAGTGCCAACTACTTCAGTCACTGGAGTGCCACCTTCAGCCACTGGAGTGCCAACAACTTCAGTCACACAGGTGCCAACAGCTTCAGTCACTGGAGTGCCAACAACTTCAGCTACACAAGTGCTAACAACTTCAGTCATACAAGTGCCAACAACTTCTGTCACACAAGTGCCAATAACTTCAGTCACTGGAGCGCCAACAACTTCAGTCACTGGAGTGCCAACAACTTCAGTCACTGGAGTGCCAACAACTTCAGTCACTGGAGTGCCAACAACTTCTGTCATAGGATTTCCAACAACTTCAGTCACTGGAGTGCCAACAACTTCAGTCACTGGAGTGCCAACAACTTTAGTCACACAGATGCCAACAACTTCAGTCACACAGGTGCTAACTACTTCAGTCACTGGAGTGCCAACAACTTCAGTCACTGGAGTGCCAATAACTTCAGCTACACAAGTGTTAACTTCGGTCATAGGAGTGCCAGCACCTTCAGTCACACAAGTACCATCTTCAAACGCTGCAATAATTGCATCTTCGTTTACATATCTGCCAATAGTGACATTAGATACATCAGAGCAAGTGTCGACATTAGATACATCAGAGCAAGTGTCGACATTGCAAACATCAGAGCAAATATCCAGCGAAGCGAAGACAACCTATTCACGGATTTCTGCCCGTCAGGACACATCGAATCCAACCCAGACTTCAATGTCATCTGCACAACACACATCTAGTACGTTGCTTGCAACTTCTGAAGAACGTACCACAGAACGCGCAACGTCTGCAACTGGTTTTACAACATCCGGGCGTGAAACTTCGTTGTCAAGTACAGTTACGAGAGATATGACTAGCGCAACACCGGCAACTACCACGCAACAAGCAACTTTTTCTGCACGTGAAGTTTCATCAACGTTGCAAACAACTGCATCGCAAGCCGAAGCTATTACATCTCCATCTGTATCAGAGAATTCACTTTCTAGTCAACTTCCAAGTACCGTGTCAACATCTGTTCCGCAATCAACACATTTACCATCAGTGATTACCGTGCCATCCTTCCACACCACTGGACTTGCAGTAGAAGAAACAGATACATCCACACATTCACAAGTTGTTTCGAAGAGTACTGCAAGTACGGAAGATTCAACCAGTACTGTTTCAAGTACAATTCAATCAACAGAGTCCAGTCCATTAAGTACTACCGGTACAGTACATTTATCAGTGCCTAGTTTAGAGCGCAGTGCTGATACAGCACATTCAACAGTTCAAACTTCAAATCGTAATTTTGATACAATTTATTCAACAGTTCATGTTTCGTCTAGAAGTATTGCAGATTCAGTACTATCGTCATTGTACAGTTCACAAAGTACTGCAGATTCAGTACAAACATCAGTGTACAGTTCACAAAGTACTGCAGATTCAGTACCTTCAACGGTGTACAGTTCACAAAGTACTGCAGATTCAGTACCTTCAACGGTGTACAGTTCACAAAGTACTGCAGATTCAGTACTACCATCAGTGTACAGTTCAAAAAGTACTGCAGATTCAGTACCTTCAGCATTTTCTACTCCAGAGCGGATTGAGAGTACTATACATTCTGCAGTTCACTCTTCCCCAAGGGCTGATGATTCAACAAGTTCTACATTGGCCAATATAGCAGGCACCATACAATCAACGCTCGACATAGGGCAATCAATAGATCCTACTTCAAAACGTTCTCCTGGTACTTCACATGTGACGTCACATGTGACGGCTTCTGATTCAAGTAGCACTGCTGCTGATGGAGTGCTTACAGCAGGTCTAGCTGGAGCTGATGTAACCAGTAGTGTATTACAAGCTGATACATCTCGCATCGAGCATGCAGTAACAGATACTTCTGTCTTTGTCTATTCAACAGATTCCACCACTAAAGACAGAAGTACAGCGTCACAAGCAACCAGCTCTATTCACACTGTTACTCCGTCTATTCCAGCCACAACTGCATCTCAAGCCACGCCTTCATCAGCTCAAGCCACGTCTTCGTCAGCTCAAGCCACGCCCTCATCAGCTCAAGCCACGTCTTCATCAATTCAAGCCACCCCTTCATCAGCTCAAGCCACCCCTTCATCAGCTCAAGCCACGCCTTCATCAACTCAGGCCACGTCTTCGTCAGCTCAGGCCACGCCGTCATCAGCTCATGCCACGCTTTCATCAACTCAAGCCACGCCCTCATCAGCTCAAGCCACGCCTTCATCAGCTCAAGCCACCCCTTCATCAGCTCAAGCCACGATTTCATCAGCGCAGGCCACACCTTCATCAACTCAAGCCACACCTGCATCAACTCAAGCCACGCATTCATCAACTCAAGCCACACCTTCATCAACTCAAGCCACGTTTTCGTCAGCTCAGGCCACGCCTTCATCAGCACAGGCCACGCCTTCATCAGCTCAGGCTATAACAGCAACAATGCAAGCCACAACACCGACAGTTCAAGGCACAACTTCATTAATACAAGTCACGCCTTCATCAATTCAAGTCACAACTTCATCAGTTCAAACTACAGCTTCATCAACACAAGCAATAACGTCATCCACTCAATCCACAATTGCATCGACTCCGGCCACAACTGCAACAGTGCAAGCCACAACACCGACAGCACAAGCCACAACTAAACTGGCACAAACCACAACTCCAATAGTACAAGCCTCAACTAAATTAGCACTAGAAACAAATCCATCATTTACAACAGCGTCAACTCAAGCTACACCTTCATCAGCTCAAGCTACAACTTCATCAGCTCAAGATGTAACTTCATCGACTCAAGTTACAACTTCATCAACTCAAGCTGCAACTTCTTCAATTCAAGCTACAATTTCATCCGTTCAAGCTACAACAACATCAACTGAAGCTACAACAACATCAACTGAAGCTACAACTGCATCGAATCGGGCCATAATTGCAACAATGCAAACCACGGCATCGGCATCTCAAGCCACAACTCCATTAACAACTTCATCAGCTCACGTTACAACTTCATCAGCCAAAGCTACACCGTCATCAATTCAAACTGCAACTTCATTAATTCAAGCTACAGCTTATTCAATCCAAGCCACTCCTTCATCAGCTCAAGCCATAACTGCAACAATACAAGCCACGACTCCAGTAGCGCAAGCCACAACTCCATTAGTCCAAACCACAACTTCAGGTCAAGTTACAACTTCACCAACTCAAACCACAACTTCATTAACTCAAGATGTAACTTCATCGGTTACAACAGCTGATGAAGTTGTAACTGCTCAAGTTACAACTTCATCAGTTCAAGCTGCAACTTCCTCATCTAAAGCTACAATTTTATCAGCTCAAGCCACGTCATCATTCACTAAAGCTGCAACTGAATTAATTCAAACCACATCTTCATCAATTCAAGCTACAACTTCATCAGGCACACCTGTAACAGCTCGAACTATAGGTTCATCAGCTCAAGCTATAACTTCATCAACTGAAGCCACACCATCATCAGGTAAAACTACAGCTTCGTCAGCTCAATCTACGCCTTCATCGACACAAGCAACAACTTCATCAATTGGTACAATTTCATCGTCACAAATGAGTCACGTGTCAGGAACTCTGACCGCTGTTGGAACTTCTGATGGATCGAGTGTTTCTAACCTGTACACATCACCTGGCAGCACCAAGCTCCAGGTTACAGAGTCAGCTGCTTCCTCGGCAGATTATCACTCTCCATCAGTTCGACCTATAGCAGTTGAGCCTGTACACCAATCAAGCGCAAGCACAGCTATGTCTCATGTGATCTCGACGTCGACCTTCAAAGCTTCATCTGGGAAAATTACAGATGAAAGTTCAAGGACCTCTGCACTAGCAGATGTCACACAAAGTTCTAGAATGGCAGAAACAACAACGATGCAGACTTCATCTACGCAACATTCCTCAACGTTCTCTCTGTTTGTTTCCTCTCCGTCTTCTTCTTCTCCGTCTTCTTCTTCTTCTTCTTCTTCTAATTCGTCGCCTTCATCTTCTTCCACGATTACAACAACCTCAGTTGCACAGTCAACCAAAACTGATCACTGGATCACGTCAACGGTAAAGTCAACCAATCACCCGGTGGAGAAAGAATGTTGCTGCAGATGTTGTCGACCCAACTCTGATTCGTGCGCCAAGTGTTCATCCAGGGACACCCAGCAGGCTTCTGTCTGCGCGACGGATGGCCTTCCTCCTACTACTCCTGCAACGACTCCAAGTCCCGTCAGCAAACCTAGCAAATCAAACTTGCAGAAAGCCGAGCCGAAGAAAGGAAGTGTCTATCCTGAGCGAGTTGACTACACAGAAGCGTTCACCCAAAGAGAGGTGCTCGTCGAGTCAGTGGCCAAACTGCCAGAGGAGGAACAAGTAAATCTTGGCTTCTTTCTACATGACCTCATTCTGAACTGTCGCTATGGCAACATTCCCTGCGACATGGAACGGTGAGTCATTCAAAGCTGATATTAAAACAAATCAATTATATTCCATATCAAGTTTGTGTAGTTTGCATTGAGAAAAGAGATTGTTGTGGAGAATGGAGCACAACATATAAGCGTACTTAAGGTATAGAGTAGTACTTTATGCTTAAATGTAGAAGCGTAAATATAATTATAGTAGTGCATAGACTTAAATGCAGACGGAATACGAAACCCTGCCTGCGCCATGAAAGTTTACATCGTATCACGAAGATGTTCTGAAACTATTTTGTCATTAATTAGGCTGTTGAACAATTTCAATTATCGCATTTATTTTATTAACTTGTACATGTATTTATTTATTTACTTTACGTGAGTGAATAAAATGGTATGTAGTATTGTTGTATATTACAGAGATTTCGTAACATTCTACAATCCTTCTTTTGGAAATTGTTACATTTTTAACTCTGGTTTTAATGCAAGTCGACGGAAACTTACAGCCTCATCAAGCGGTCGAAACAGCGGTGAGAATTTCCATTCTCTTTAAGAGAATTTCTCTTTAATTTATGGAAAATATAAATATGAACTATAAGATGTCAAAGCAATAGAATTGCTTGCCTACATCAGATTTCATATGTGCCTATGTGCTTGATTTATAAAATATCAATCTTCAAAAAACTTCCATTGCATTTCGAGTTAGTGCATATATCATGTAGGGTGCAATTAAAACTAATATCAGACTGCCTCAGTCTGGTATAGTAGCAACGTCCGCGACTTCGACTATATAGTCAGCAGTGCTGGAATCAAATAACTGTAGATATCAAACAGTGGCCGGTGTAACCCCGAAATGTTTGAGTTTAATTGTGAACTAGCGCTCTCCGACAATATGCGAACTGGAAAATGTGTCTTGTATCAATTCTGCATGCGGATATGTGTAAGACATCTATATATACCGTTCGATTTTTAGCTACAGAATAATTAGAATTACTCTGCAGCTTAATTGTATTTGATAGTTGATTGTTATGTGCTGTTTCAATAATATTCACCAATTGGCAGGCAAGTTTAGCACACAGCCATTCGTCACGGTCAAAGGTTTTGCCTTTCGGAATAGATTGCTCGGGAAACGTTCTTAAGTTTGGCGGAAAGTTGAGACTCTCTTGTTCCAATGTCATAGTAATTTTATGTTGATAATAGACAATAATACATATTTCGTTTTGACGACTCTTTGCAGGTTTAAGTATGACAATAAATATTGATCAGAACAATTACGTGAATGAAGCTGGAGACTCGGCTGGTATACGCATTTCGATCCTGTCTCAGAATCAGATGCCTTTTCCAGAGGACCATGGTTTGACAATTGAACCTGGAGTTGCAACAGAGATTCAACTACTAAAGGTAACATTTACAAGTATTAGCTTTTTGTTGTCATCGTTACATTTGTGTTTTGTCAGCTTCATCGTGGTGATTCATTAATTACTTTCTAAATGAACGCCTTTAAAAAATTAACATTAATATGAAGTTTGAACCGATTTTAATCGGCAATGACCCTGAGAATGTACTTCAATAAATTCATGTTTAAGCTTTGGGAACCATTTGAAATTATGAAACAATTATTGATCCCAACTTCATAATTGTATTTTTGATTCTGTATTGAAATGGCCACATGGACTAAATAGTGCCCGTTTATTAAATTTTAGCGATTACACGGTCACTCGTTTTAATATTTTGACAAAACTAATTTTTACTCTAATAAAATTATATAACTATATTTTCAAGCTCTTATCTGCACGAATGCAAGTGAATACATCTTCGAATTGCGTCACTCCTTGTAGTCGCAATTTTGACACTGAATGTTACCCCCCGGGGAAACTATTCGCATTTGCAGTACAGTAGCATCGCAACAGTCGCAGCATCCGGATGAGTTGATGCGGAATTGGAACGAAGTCTGTCCACAGTGTGCAGAGTTTAGGTTCGCAAAGTCTCATTCAAACCGGATTTTTCTCCAAGTAATGAACTGGGGTGGTTGGCGAGATTTAACTAGGGAACGATCGCTCTCGCTGGGGATCTGGGAAAAGTTTGGCTTAGTATTGAGGACAATTAACCATCGCCATGACCTACATTAGGAGAGAACATCATCATCATCATCATCATCATCATCATCATTATCAGCATCATCGTCATCATCATCGTCATCATCATCATACTCATCATCATAATCATCATCATCAACATCATCATCATCATCATCTTCATCATAATCATCATCATCATCATCATCATCATCAACATCATCTTCATCATCATCATAATCATCATCATCGTCATACCACCGTATTTTATCTCTCCGTTTCTATATTGTTAGAAAATGGTGTCGCGTCTAAGCCGTCCGTACGGCGATTGCTATCACGATTTACTTGGCACGAAACACAACGCGTACGCAGAGAATCTTCCTGTGGAATACACAACACTTGTAAGCAATTATAGTGTAACAAGTATTTATTATAGATACAGTTGTCAGTTTGCTGTATAAAATGCTTAGCATAAAAAAATCAATAGAATACAAATTATTGGCAGAAATAAGAATTAGAATTTGAGATACAGTCATTGAAAACATTGTAGGCCTAAGCTCGACAGAGACAAGTAGGTACCGCAAGATTAATTGTAACTGTAAACCTCTTCGAGCACGTCACGGTGATTCGACTTGCGTCGTGATCGTAGTTCCTACCTACTACCTTACCGTGTACTGAACACCACCTAGGGTGCAACCTAAGAAATGACAATTCATAGTCTTAGTTTTGCTAGTTAGTTGGTCGAAGTGTTAAAAAATGTAATAATAATGTAATAAAATGTAATAAAATAGGCTGCTTTAGTAATTAGTGTTATTAGGTCCACATATAACATGTATCTGAAATATCAAATGTCAAATTGATATTTGAGAGGCGTGGCTAGAGGCTACCACAAAGGCGAAGGGTTGGCTAACTGGTCAGCCAATGGTACCGCCTATTACTGCTAAACCATTTATTCAAGTCATGAATAAACAATATTGCCATTTCATAAATTATATTGGGCAGATTTTGCTGTATTTCAGACATGTGGAAAGACGTGTTATCAGAAGCACGTGATGAAGCTTTGTGGTTGCTACGACGCTTACTTTCCTTCAAATAGTTCAGCGTACGACGATGTTCCATCAGGACTGCCAGTCTGCTCCACACTCAATATAACTCAAGGTATACGCTACTCATTGCTTTCACAATATAACTAAAGGTGTACGCTACTCATCGAGTTCACAATATAACTCAAGGTATACGCTACTCATTGCGTTCACAATATAACTCAAGGTATACGCTACTCATTACTTACACAATATAATTATATAACTCTAGATATACGCTACTCATTGCGTTCACAATATAATTCCAAGTATATCACATAGTTCTAATAATATTTATACATTGGCTTACTCCACATACAATTTCTTCAAATATTTTAATTTGTGAATTAATGTATGCAATTGATTCTTTTGAAAGCAATAGTAGAACTAAGTTACCTTGAAAGTTTAAATAAATGTTTCTTTAGTAGAAAATCGTACCACCTTGAAAAGTTTTCAAATCTTAAACTTTATCAAGTAAAAATGAACATGCAGACGACTATACGTAATATGTGCTGAATTGTTAAAAGTAGATTTATTATGCTTCTTTAGATGATTGCAAGTACAAGGTATCGACGCAGTTCGCCAAGAACGAGTTGGACTGCACAGACTGCTTTGAGCGCTGCAAGTAAGCATTATGGCATTATGGCCTTACCACGCATACTCGATGCCCTATGGTATTTCCAAGCATACTCTATAGTGTATGACATTGCCACGCATACTCGATGCTGTATGGCATTGCGACACGTAATCGGATACTTTATATTCATAGAATTGAGGCCTTTTCATACAATACGTGTACATGAATTTGAGCGAGTTTTTTTAATGAGAATTTATGTCTGTTTATGCGTGCCATAATATGTCAAAAATATGTCAATGTCAGGCAAATCTACGTTTTTACGTTACCAGGTACAAATCTGCAATATTATCGTAATGCATCATCATATAAAATGTTCAAAAGGAAACGTAATAACAGCAATTTTACCAGCATTTCATTGCGGCACTATTTAAATTTAGCAACTCTCTATCGTCAGTCCTCAAATAACCGTGAGATTTCTGAAAACAGCGCCTTTAGGTTGTAACTTGTAATTAAGAGATCTACCTTGAAATATATAATAATAGATTCTTGTGGCTTATTTGTCTAATATTGTTTGTGTTCTGTTTCCTAAGTCCACTAGTGTTTCAACTCGCCAGGTCCTAACCTATCTTTTAAATAATATTTTAGTAGACGTCTTTCTATCGGCATGATATTATTGCTACTTTCAATGAGAGATTTATTTTTGTTATTTGATGCATACAAGTCTTCTGTTTAAAGTTGCTCAGTAGTTTGATGCTGGTTGTTGTTGACGTTACGTTACGTTATGTGTGCGGTGATGCTGTGACACAGAGTATTTGTTTGCTTTTCTTCAGGGATGAGATCTATACTCTCATGTTGTCAAAAAGTGCATGGCCGTCAAAGCGCAGTAAAGTAAGAGCTTCGTACAATTAATATTTACAATTCTCTGTCTACAAATCTAGTTCAGCATATGGATTGCAATTCTATATGCGGCATCTTAATTCCATTTATAGACATCAACTTTGGTGAATTATTTAGAAGTTGAGACGGCTTGTAGTCCTCGGATAACGTTCAAAATTACCGTTATCCCCTTAGGTATTACTTGCATATCTCTCATCTCAAAATTTCTTGCTTTTGTTATTATTGTTGTAAATTCGTTAGCAATTTTTTGTCGTAGTTGATTATTCATTGTCGTCATCGTTATCTTCATTGTCAGAGACTGGTTGATATATAGCGGTTTTAAGAATATGAATACAAATTAAATTGGTGAATTGTTCCACTACATGTAGTGGAACCGTTTAATAATATTGAGTAACAAAATCATCAAGAATAGATTTCCTGGAACTATAGCAGTGTTGTAATTATTATAAAATTTAAGGTACGAGAATCAAACTTACTATTAACAATATTAAAGTTAGACTAAGTTTAGAGATAAAGTTAATGCTATTATTTTTTATTTCAGAGCTGTGCTAAATCTGAGTTTCTTGTGAACTTGACAGGCTCAGTTACTCAAGCAACTTTTTCAAACTGATGATGCAGCATTTTATTCCATGAACGATGCTGCAATAAAAGAAAATCTGATGAAACTCGACATTTTCTTTAGCGAACTCGAGCTAACCTACATCACTGAAACGCCTGGTTATCCGGTAAGGAAAAAGTATCTAATCTAATCATCCCGAGGCCTGTTTTATTTTGTTTGTCAATGCTATACTGATTTCTGTAGCTGCTTTTTGAAAATCAGATACTGAAAGATTCGATTACACAGACATGTTTTGTTATAAAAGAACTTCGAGGTAGGTTTTTTGTGTCGCGACGCATCGTCAAAAGAATTGACATGCCAATTCTTTATTGGCCGTTTCGCATATTATTCCGGCGGCATTTCGACGTAACAAAAATTTGCTCCGAAGTCTCGTGACCACAGAGCATATTTTTGTGACATCGTCATGCCGTCGGAATATGTGAAACGACCTTCAAGAATGAAGAGAGAGAGAGAGAGAGAGAGAGAGAGAGAGAGAAAGATAGAGAGAGAGAGAGAGACCTATCGAGACAGACAGACAGACAGACACATAGACAGATATATGAGTGTAGACTACAGCAAAATCTATATTCAGCTCTTTGATTCTTTCATGGTGGTGGGGTTATCCTGGGTTTACCTCCACTATTGACTCTGAGAGTAGAATGGCTTTTTCTGAGGAAGGGAAATCACCCCATTCGTGTTGGCGTCAGCAAGGGCATGCGCTCTTATGGCCGTTTCGCACTTGCCGACGACACGTCGACGTCTCAAAAACATGCTCCGAGGTCACCCGAAGTGCGAAACGGCTCTTAACAAATCAGCCAAAAAGAGTCCTCAGGGTCAATAGTTTAAGTCTGTACCTGTGCTCAGCGAAGACATCTCGCGAAAGCAAATCGTCTATAAATGATTGATAATGACGCCGATTGCTATTAATGTTTACCCAGTATACAAAGACTTTTTTAAACTGTGTGACGGTATCAGATTGGTTGTTGTCTTAGCAAAGTGCTGTAAGAACTAGAGATGTACTATGTATATCTGACCAATGATAACTTTATAATCCATTATTGTAGACTTATGATCCCTTTTATGCATGCTCCTTTTTAAAATAAGCCGGTTCTCAGTTCGGATAGGCTTGTTCTCGGTTCAGATAAGATCGTTGTTAGGTCAGATAAGATCGTTGTTAGGTCAGATAAGCTGATTTTTGTCAGATAAGCTTTTGCTCAGTTTAAATAAGTAGGTTCTCAGTTTATAAGCTGATTCGCAGATAAGCTATATGGCTTTTCATATAAACTATTTCTTGTTCAGATAACTTGTTCTTGTTCAGGTTCTATCTTCAGATAATTTTCTTCCTATTCAGATAAGCTTGTCCTTGTTCTGATAAGCTTGTTCTATGTTCAGATAAGGTTGTTCTTGTTCAGCTAAGGTGATTCTATATCCAGATCAGCTTGTTCCTGTTCACATAGGATATTGTTCTTATTTAGATAATCTCGTTCCTATTTAGATAATGTCGTTCCTATTTATGTAGCCTAAGTTTGTTCTTGTTCAGATGAACCGGTTACTAGTGGTGGCAAGCCGTGTACGGATCCACAGCTCATGTCAACAGAGTATCCCAATCTCTTTCCGCTCCTGGTTTCTGCCGCCTCGACTGCCTCCGAAGTCACTTCATCAGACCGGGGATCTACGCTAGAATTCAATGCTTACTCTAAACCAAGGTGGATCCGAATAATTATGATTGGATTTATTTCTCGCTTGTGGATGATTTGAATACTTGGTGAATCGTAATTTTGTTGTAGGTCTATGAAATATTCAGTGAATTATTTCAGGCTCCTTTTCTGAACTACAGTACAATGCAGTGTCTGTGGATTGCTCAGAATGTACTGATTAAAACAATGTACGTCAAGTGCAAAGGCTGGTTGAATCGGACTAAGTAAAATCTGCAATGGTCCCTTGTTTCTTCTATACTTTAAATAAGTTCGTTTTACATTTTTGGAAAGTTTTTTAATTTTAACCTAGATCTGGATGTGTATGTGTGTGTGTCTTTGAAGAAATATTTGTGTGTACTGGGGTC
>JAQFYQ010001347.1:0-13499 GCA_034694885.1 Buchholzia appendiculata | reverse complement strand
CTAGTGATCAATCTGTTTCATTATTGATGAAACTAGTATGTTTAATAATTATCTAATTAGACTGAATGAATGGAGCAGTGACTTGTTGTAAGTAATAAAAACATGAATACAATAACATGTTATTACAATAACAACTATAAAAAAACAATTATAAAAACAACTAAATTAATGACAACTGCAAAAGCAGTAAATAGTAAGAATAAGCCCGATACAATAAACAATTAACAGATCAGCATATAAACCCTATAATACACAAAGACAACGATACAGATGATGAAAACATATGGATGGACTACATTTCAACACCTAGGCCGCTCCGGCACTACCAACACTGATCACCTATTCCTGTGTTGAGCAAACTACTTATCCCGTTACTACAAACACTGACATAGGCGTCAGACACGGTCGGGACATCTTCCTACTAAATTTTGACATGGTCGAGACATGGTCGAGAGACTCGAGACATGGTCGGGAGTCGGGACATGTCTCGATTGGGACATGTAAAAAATTTCGTCGGGACATGTACAAATTTCGTCGATGGGACATGTCCAGATCTGGACATGTCCAATCGACGAAATTTTTCGTCATTGACGTAGCCTTATATAAAATGAACATTTCGGTCCCCTCCCGCAAGTCTTGGTAAATCACGTTGGTCCTAACCAACATTTTCGTCGCCCCTCCACGGCTCGTCAAGAAAAATGCTCGTAAATTTTCGTAGCCACTTTCCATGACATTTTTAAAGGAATTTTCACTGAGGGGCATTTTATAAAGAGTTCACACAAAAATAACAAAATGCAAGTATGCACACAAAAATACACACAAAATATCATCAGCTACTGTAACGGTAATCATAAATAGCCTACAAGTTGCATAATTTCGTGCATAAAAAGACAAACAATTATAGTCAAACTTTACCAGCATTTCAATCTGCCATTTCAAATATTGTCGTTTTGTGGCCACGTTTGTCAAGTCTGTTAGACCATTCTGTTCTGATGATGTCAATTACATACGGCCAAATTTTCTGTTCGTTTACTATGAGATATCACCGTATGTTGACAAAAACGTTGAAATGACCATGTAAACATGACCTAGTTGTAAACAATTAGTCAGTCGGAACGTGTCGACAAGTGATTGACTGTTTTGATTATTGTGTTCAGGCTCGGAGAGAGAAGCGGGAAGGATTTTTTTTTATTGAATTTGAATATATCTTAAAATAGAGAAATATCACACCGTATACCATGTAATTGTACACCCAGTGATGTTAACAAGGCCTAGACCCTCAAGGCCAAGGTCTGTACCCTCAAGGCCAAGGCCAATTAAGGCCTGGACCGCCAAGGCCAAGGCCAATTGCCTGAACTCTCAAGGCCAAGGCCGAGGCCTGGACCTTGGAGGCCAAGCTAGTTTTGGTCCTTACACATAAAGCTGATAAAATGCAACAACTTATTTGCTGCATATCATCATCAGCATTATTATTGCTTTCTACATGTGAAAAGCCAATATAATTATGATAAATATATGGGTGAAAGAGCTAGTATGTGAAATGGCAATGACATGAACAATAAACATGAAACGGAAATGACGATGATTATGAGTCATTTTCCCCTGTTACGCTAAATGCTTATGTCATTTTTAAATTAAAAAATGGGCTCACCCTGTTCCTCCATATGCTCAATAAAACGAGCAATTGGCTGTTGGCGACAGGAAGGGCATACGACCATGATTAAATGCTTCATACAAGTTGAAAATAACAGTATTTATAATGAATAAACAATTATTGATCAATAATTAAAGTCATTGATCAGTATAGGCCTAATCTTTATAATTCACTGTTTCGTTTCGAAAATACAAGGCTTTCTAGTAATGTAGCCATGTTCTGACATGGCAATTTTCTGACATATGCTAGTGCACGCCGCATGTTAGCCCACTCTGTGAAAATACACGCTCGACAGGAGCGGCCGATGTAGCTAGCACACAATACAATCTTTGAAATAGAGACAATCATAAAGAATATTCCTCCAACTTGCGGAGATCTAGCTAATGTCACATTCACTGCAATGAAATCTGCCGCATTAATATCTTATCTATAAAGTTTGCGAGCTGTTTCTGTGGAGTTTGTTGTAGGCTATCCCTGGATACCGGTGCCGAGTTTCAACGTTTATAATGTGCAAACAAACCATACAGATTCTTAGCTGGAGGGGGGCAGAACTGTCACAAAGCTGTTGAGATAGCCTACAGTATATTTTGTAGGGAGCCTGTCCGTCCAACAGGCCTCACGCTGTGACTCATCAGATACTCGCCCGAATTAAGTAGATTTGAAAATGCCATCGTGATACATATGTAAACCCACTACATTAAAATTAAATGAGTAGATCTAAATCCATGATAAACCACATCGATGATAAGCCACACGGATCAAGCGGCCTTGGCCTTGCAGCATTGGTCGATCCAAGACCAAGGGGCAAGGCCAAGGCCTGGACCCTCAAGGCCGAGGTCCTTGAGGGTCCGAACTTCCTAGCCTTAAGGCCGGGTCAAGGCTAAGGCCTAACATCACTGGTGTTTTCATAATCTGATAAATCGTTCATAATTGAACCACGAAAAACCACGAAACTCAAAAATAAAAATGAAAGAAGACTCCAACTTGTTCATATTCTCTAAAAACAACAGTGAACGATAATAAATTTTCACAGAATTTTTTTAATTGACAGAATCGGAATAATTTAAATATCCTAAATATTTTATATCAGCCGAACTTTGTTTAGTTCTGGTTTAGTTGTTATAATTAATAAACAAAATTTGATCCACATTTTCACGCGATGAACAACAAATTTGACGCGTAAGTATATTTAGTGAGACATATGGGTTGATGTAAACACCGAAGGTGTTCTATCCAGCCAAATAGAACTAGCGTGAATTCGGACAATTAGATCAAATTACTAGAACAGAAAAACGATGATCTACCTCCTCGATCACACAACATAACATAACATCACAATGTTTTATGATAATCTATGCGCGACTTGCTGTCTTTGGATTAGGAGATAAATATTAGAATGGCATATGATTGGTTCTTCTACAATTTGTTACTATATACATATGAAAAAGTATCTGAAATTCAACAAGTATAGAGTCGTTATTAAATTAAGAATTGAAACTGGAAAAAGTTTTTTCCGATGTACTTAGAAAATCAAATGTGTTAATTTTTGAAGTAGCCTATAACACTGAAATTCAAGATAATTAATACATGACGGGTGTCTGTATTTTAGTGTAACGCAGAGTAATGTGTGCTGCGTCATTTTACAGGATGTGGACTAGCTGAAGTAGCCGTGGTGTCACTGGTGTATTCTAGATAGTATCGCTGCCTGGCGCTTATTTGTTATGAAACATTAATCGTTTGAATTACAAGGCGACTACAATTTATTTAAAGTCTTGGAGTTATCATAATGGAGATTGTGAAGTAGATCTGAATGATGTTTATTTAGAATAAAGTAATTTGGATGAATGTGGGTTTTGTGTTCACAGGCTGAAGACTGAAGACAGCGGCGATGATGAAAACGGTGAAAACAAATCAAAAGACTTCGAATCGGTTTGTACTGACCACTTTGTTTCATCTCAGTAAAGGTTTCAAGTTTACTTTCTTAGGAAGTTATTTCAGTTTTAGTAAAAGTGAAGCACACAATATAACACTTGTTGTCAATGTAGCTTGTACCTATTATTAGGCACAAGTGGGTTTATGTGCAAGAACCGTGTTGGAGTTATGCTTCATCATTTCATGCAACTTGGGCTGAAATTTTTTGTTAGCCTTTATCAATTTGCTAGTAATAACGGGTTTAAGAATGCTTATAAAACATTTGTTGTGATGAGCGGCTGTAAAGTTCTGATATCTTTATTATTTAAAGCACTGCACTGATCAAAATCTGGGTTGTATAGTCAGTGTAACCACGTGAGAACTGTTTGTATTGTTTCGATGTAAATCACGTCTCAAATTTCTAATTATCAGATGTATGAACTATTATTTGTATAACATTTCATGTGCTCAATTGATAGGCTGATTAATTACATATCAAGATTGTATAGATGTAAATGCCATTAATTATGCATTAAGGTTTAGATTATTACGTGTCATGCATGTGGTTAATGGTGCTCTCTACTATCTAGCCTCTGCTTTTTAACAATGATTCTAATGTGATGCACTTCTAACTCTCCATGCGTTGTTAAGATAAATAAATACCCGATAAAATTGTAGACTTGATGTTACGGCGTTGAAATTGGGTAAACTGAAACATCGATAGCCCCATCTTGTTTTCGTGAATCAAGATAAAGTGTAGGAAAGGAACGGAAACAGCGCTGAAGGAATAAATGTGGTGCTATTTTATAGATTCACAATGTTCAACATTGTGTCGATGCAGTGGTTAGTGTTTGAGATGTTTTTGTGAACAGTCTCCAGTGAAGCCTGGTCCAAATGAACATCCTCTACAGTTTAACTACACATTCTGGTTTTCTCGCCGAACTCCTGGCAAGCAGTCATCGACGCAGTCGTACGATCAGAATCTGAAGAAAGTCGGAGTGTTTGCTTCCGTAAGTCAAACTTGTCGGCAGTTACTGATAAGCATGAGAAAGGAAAGCGAATCATGATGATCAGTTTTTTTTAAATTGCCGTAGTGAATTTATTGTTGCAAGCAAAGTACACCTGGATGGAAATACTTTTTCGGCGACATTTTGTGAGAAATGTTTTAATGGTCTATTGTGATTGATTTGCAGAGGTGACCTTTGGCCTCAAGAACGTAGTCGTCAACACTTGGATGATTTTTGCTATTGCAAACAATTTCCTCTTGTTACAATTATGATGGTATTATGATTATGAATTATGATGATGTTACAATTTGTTACTGTATTCTTTACTGTAGCAAAAAGTTAGTGAGAAAACTGTTGAAACCGTCATAAGAAAAGTTTGCAGCAGAAAAATCTCTATCAAAAAGAGATTGAAGAAGAGAATTACCTACAGTTTCTAGTTTGTAATTGATGTAATAAATTATTATTTAAGGTTATTTTATTCTTTATATTTTATTCTTCTACCGAACTATGCTAAATTTTCACAGAAATTTTATTGGATGGTTATTAATTGTGATATTTTGTAGAAATAAATGCATCTGTGAGGACACTTTTCCAGTGAATATTTCTTTTGATAAAATTAAGTCCGTTTAGTTTATGCCTCATTCACGAAAGATAATATCTGAATTCTTTCACTTTTTAATCAAATTTGCTTAACTGGAAAGTGACAATTTGTTTCAGATACTTACATATGACTCCATAGTCTTCCATTTATCTGAGCGTTTGTGTATTGTGTTCTAGTGTTGATTGAACTTTGCTTTGTATATTAGTATTATTTTGTGTATTGTGTTCTAGTGTTGATTGAACTGTGCTTTGTATATTAGTATTATTTTGTGTATTGTGTTCTAGTGTTGATTGAACTGTGCTTTGTATAGTAGTAGTATTTTGTGTATTGTGTTCTAGTGTTGATTGAACTGTGCTTTGTATAGTAGTAGTATTTTGTGTATTTGGTTGAGCTCTCTTAATTATATGTCGTGTTGTGAAATAGGTCGAGCAGTTTTGGATGTATTATAGTCACATGCAACGACCAAGCGAGCTGTCAGGTCACAGCGATTACCATCTCTTCAAGGAAGGAATCAGACCAATGTGGGAGGTAGCATCTCTCTGTCTCTCTCTCTCTCTCTCTCTCTTTCTGTTACTTGCTCACTCGTTCTCGCGCTCTGTTTTCCTTGCTCATTTGCTGTACTGCTCAAATGCAATTTTTTAAAGCCTCCTTTAATTAAGACTACGTCGGAAAATGGAAGAATCATCAATAAATTCTTACTTTCAAAAATCTGTTGCCAGCTAACGATCTCAGTCGATACAGGGTTATATGTTTGCCATACATTGTTTGTCAATATTTGCTCAGATTAAGGATTTCAACGGACTCGAGTTTCGGTTCTCAGTTTGCTGCTTTAATTCTACGTCACCTCCATGCATTGTGAAACTGAAGTAGTAGAAGTTGAGTAATATTTGCTGAGTGACTTATATTTGATGAAGATTTAAACTGAACATTTTAATTGCAGGATTCTGCAAATTCAAGCGGTGGTAAATGGATAGTGCGGTTGAAGAAAGGTCTTGCTTCTCGCTGCTGGGAGAATCTCATCCTGGCGATGCTCGGCGAACAGTTCATGGTCGGAGAGGAAATCTGCGGAGCAGTCATTTCTGTTCGTTTCCAGGTAGGAGCCCACTAGCGGCACTGATTTAAACTAAGATGTTTGACATCTGGGTATGAGGTTGCCGTGCGCTGATCTCAGCATGACTTAAATAAAGATTCGCCTTACGCTATTAGCAGTACACTAGACAAAAACATGATAGTTCTTGTAGCTTGTTACAGTAAAGAAATGCCACACTATATTATATCAGCATGATCACCCCAGTTTATCCTTTCTTGTCGTATCGGGTCAAGTGCTAAGTGACGTAAACATTGTCTAGAAACCTAATTGCGCTCGGTTTTGTATAACCCACTGTGTTCTGTAGCTATGTTAATAATTGCCTAGCATTAGCATAAGTAAAGTACTCGTGAAGAACTAATTGGTACCTGCAATTTTAAGTAATCGTGCGGTTCATCCTCATCATTAGTGTTATGCCGGAAGGCTGGTCCCTGGTATCCATCTTCTCCACAACTGTTTAGTATCGGTTAAGTCGTGCAGTTAAGCGGGAAAAATTATTTGTCTGAAGCCTCGCAAGACAAGTACTTCTGCACTGGCCTACACCATCATCCTCTAAGTTTATTACCCAGACTGGCATTGGCCATAATTAGTTATTATGGACACTTACAATTGTTTGCATCGTTTTATTGGATGTCTATCAATTTTCGTCTATTTCATTGCTCAAATGTTAATTTGATTCATATCTA
Organism: Buchholzia appendiculata; assembly: GCA_034694885.1. Taxonomy (NCBI): domain Eukaryota; kingdom Metazoa; phylum Annelida; class Clitellata; order Enchytraeida; family Enchytraeidae; genus Buchholzia; species Buchholzia appendiculata. Next base: position 6,553 of record JAQFYQ010001347.1, on the reverse strand, counting down.
TCTCAAATACATTTGTAGAAGGAATATATTTACTAATTAGTAGTGAAATGTACGGACGTTGTATTGATGTGTATTTGTTTGTGGGAGGACATCTTGTTTGTGTTTGTATGTTTATAGGAGGACATCTTGTCTGTGTGTGTATGTTCGTAGGAGGACATCTTGTCTGTCTGTGTGTATGTTTGTAGGAGGACATCTTGTCTGTGTGTGTATGTTCGTAGGAGGACATCTTGTCTGTGTGTGTGTATGTTTACATGACATCTTGTCTGTGTGTGTATGTTCGTAGGAGGACATCTGGTCTGTGTGTGTGTGTGTTTGTGGGAGGACATCTTGTCTGTGTGTGTGTGTTTGTAGGAAGACATCTTGTCTGTGTGTGTATGTTTGTATGACATCTTGTCTGTGTGTGTATGTTTGTATGACATCTTGTCTGTGTGTGTGTGTTTGTAGGAGGACATCTTGTCTGTGTCTGTGTATGTTTGTATGATATCTTGTCTGTGTGTGTATGTTCGTAGGAGGACATCTTGTCCCTGTGGAACCGGACGGCGGAAGACGGCCAGACGGTGTCTCGTATCAGGGACACGCTGAAGAGGGTTCTCAACCTGCCGTCAAGCACCGTCATGGAGTACAAGATGCACGTCGACAGTATCAAGTTAGTGTACTGTGTAGATCTAATTGTGTGAAGTGTGATGTCTCCGTAGCGCTTAAGTTCCAATGTTCACTAACTGCTAGATAGCTTATAAGCAATCGGAGCACTTTTTATATAGTTGGGATAGTATTAATTGTGGAATGATTTTTGGGGTTCAGTGATATGATGGGATTATAATTTTGTGTAGCTAAGTTCTAAATAATGCATATTTTTATGAATAGTAATTTTTAATGTATCTTAAATTTACTTAGTGGAATTTACTTAGGGCTGGATTATGTGCCTTTAAATAAAAGTATACTACAGTAGGCAGCTCTTTTTTGTGAGTTTTCTTTCAGTACGGTCTTCAACGTTTTGGCATCATTACGCGTATGCATGTTTTTTATTTTTATTAAATGATTTTGGGATGAATTTAGATGCCTGAATCCTTTTTCTTTTTTCTCTGATTAGTCAAAGTTGTACACTCGCGAGAGAATGCACATCTGAACTTGTAGTGCAATGTTCACTTCAAGAACTTTTCGGAAAAGAAATTAGGCCAATATTCATCGAAACTTTAGGGATTTAATCGAAGAATCATATTTGTGATATTTTCTGTTAAAAGAATTTTGGGTTGCTAAAATAATTCTTGCAGTTAATTTTGCATGATTTTCTAAGCACTTTTCTGTATCTTGGGAAATATTTATTCTAGTGTGAGAATCTGCATCATATTTCGTATGTGTAGCAGTAGCTGTTAATTGATTGGTTTGATTATCTTTATTGATATCTCAATAAAGATATAACATAAACCAATCGAGTTATCCATGTTATTGGCACTACATGTCTCTGTGTACATAGTGTTTTTATACTTAAGCATTATTTGATGACTATAACATATCACAATTATTAAAAAGCTACAGATGCCATTCTATATCTAATAAATTTTTCCACAATTTGTTTAACTTTTTTCTGTATCGTTTAGTTTCAATGTCATTGATACTATATGGCGAGAGATTTTGTTCTCCTATCAGTTGTTCCAAATTTATTTAGAACTACCTTTTTTACAGCCTAAATAGCGACAAGATTATAGTCTACCACAGTTTGATTGTCAACTTTTAGCAGTTATAAAGTTCTGTGATCCTGTAGAGTATGATACAGATATTTATATATTGATATTGATACTTTCATTTCTGGCAGAGATAGATATTCCACTGTGAGTTATATATCATATTTATTTCCTATACTGTTGCGCTACTACGTTAAGTTATTTTCAAACAAAATTATCGCCCGTGACCTGTCTGCAGTCTTTGAATTCTATTTTATTTATTCAGATCATATACATGTTCCGTTTGTGCTCAATTTTTCAGCAGAAGGGAGTTTCATATTGTTTCGACATTGTAACTGTAATGTTTTCTGAATACGTGCTTTTTCAGTTCGCTTCCGTTTGGAAGTAAAAAATGATTTTGGTGGATGGTGATTGTAAATTCGGCAGTGGTATGCATAAGACAATGTATGGCCATTTATTTTAAATTTTGGTGCTTAGAATATTTAACTTATATTTGATGGGTATTGTTGCTAAATTATATGATCATTTAGTTGTAATCCATGTAGGCTTTGCTTGTCATGTATGTAGTTTGTTAGGCTACAAAATATTGTTATGCTAATATATGTTCTGATTCTATATTAATTTTATAATATAAATTGCTAGAATATATAACTATCATTTATTATTATGCTTTTTATTCTTATTATTATACTTTTATTCTTATTCACTACTTTTAGTGTCCTTGTTGACATTGTCCACTTCACATTGGGTTGCCAAAATGTGCCCCTTCCGAAATTCAGAGGGAACTGTTTATAGGTATGCTCACTTGCGCTGAACAAACTTAGCCAGGTGTATCCATGTCGCATTATTTTTATTTTTATTTTATGATTATGATTACTGTTATTATTATTATTATTTCTGAATTTATAAAGTGCACAGCTGTAAACTAAAGATTGAATCAAAGGTATGGATTGTATACACTATTGAGGTTCAGTCAGGCTGTTACTAAGATTGTTCTCCCGCCCCCCGCACCTCATACCTCATTTTGAAATTGACATAAATTTGTGTACCATGGGTACACAATTGGCGTAAATGATCGACGTATATATTGATGTGGTAATAGTCTGAAAATATTATTATGGCGTTGTAGTATATTACATAGGAATTTTATTATAGTGGCATATTATCTCGTATTATTTGGTACACAATTATTTAGTCTATTGTCACTTGTTTTGAAAGTTTTAGATGGAAGTGCTTCAATTTGTTCTTCCAGTAGATCACATCTGCTTTTCTTGCATAATTTCGTGTGCATGATTTAAATATGCTGGTTATTGTTCTGAGTTATTGATGACTAGCGTGGGTTTGATTTTGGTTATTTTCTCATCCATAAGCAATGTTATTTTAAAATGCGCGTTTTGGATTGGTTAAATATGTGTTTATATTTCCAGGCCATAGTTATTTATAGACTAAACTCTGATGCAACTCACCTAATAAATGCATTGTTAAATTTGTTGTGCCGTATCATAGTCTGCCAGAACATAATTTTGAAGAATATTTTACAGGTGAAAATTGTTCGAGGAAGGGCAAGAATAATAACAATTAATAAATGCATAAACTTATGAGAGAAAAAAAACTTTAAAAAAAATTATTTAAAAAATTCCTTTCGGACGAGGGTTTTTAATCTGTAGACCCTTCTTAAATATGGCCCTGAGTGTCTGTATGTCTGGTGTAATTTTAATCCATCAGTTCGTTGTGAATGTGAAGACATATCTTAGGTATGAGAACAGTTTACTACACGCCATTTGAAAATTTGATTTGTAAACGTTGCTCGTTTTTAAAAGTATTTTCTAAAATGGACCCAACTTTTCATATTTAGCTGTCATTCACTTTGCACCTCTTCGATCAAAATTAAGCCAAACAATATAACACGTAGCGTGATGGTTTTAGGTAGGCCGGCGATAATGCCCCCAGGTCAAATTTGATCTATTGTAGCGGTAATATTTTTGAGGTTTTCTTGTTACGCAATTAGTTTTGCTTCTGACCGTTCCTGTCAAAAAATAGATGTTTTTTTATCACTTGTGTAGTGAAAATTTTGAACACTAAGTTGCTCAATTATCCTGGATTCCTACAATTGACTGTTTTTGGATATGTTGATCTTTGCCTAGATCTCTACCCGTGAACAACTGATCTTTCTCTCGCTCCTCTGAACTGTTGTTCGATATGTTGATCTTTGCCTAGATCTCTACCCACGAACAAATGACCTTTCTCTCGCTCCTCTTGACTGTTGTTCGATATGTTGATCTTTGGTTGTTATCAGTTTTGTGAAGTAGACTGTCACTGATCATCTTTTGTGGACTTGAATTGCTGATCTCACCTTGATGTTGGGTTAACCCATTGATACATTAACTGTTGGTGTCCATTGAATCAAACATTATAATGGGCTCCCCAGACCTCTGCCCCCCCCCCACCCGTGTCCAACATGCCCTGTGTTCCTGTATAGAGCTAGCTAGCTCTAAAGTCTCACTTTTGTGGAGCATAGCAATGTATTTTGTCAGTTTTGTGGACGATCACAATTGTTTCAATTGAAAACTAAATAATTTAGACTCGGTTGAACCTGAATTTTTTTTTTTTTGTCGAGTATCGTATTCTATTAATTTATCCATATTTATGCATGCGTAGTTGCTTCACAAGTTCGTTAACAATTTCTTTTTTACATGTACAAGTGCTGGTGTATTATTCTTGGATATGGGTGATTAGCATGTTATATTAGACATATTTCTTCTCTCAGAGATGAAATTTTTTGTAGAAAAAGTCAGATTGTGATTCTTCTTTTATAATTTTATATAACTTACAGTAGTTAATATAATTTGTTGTTACAAAAGTATCCATTAAGCATCTGTAACTGACTCAGTTTTATTTTTACTTTTATCACGATGATAACTTGGCAGAATTAAAATTAATTTCAATATAAGTTGTAAATATCTATCTAATGAAGGTGTTGTAGTCTCAAGAATGCACTTTCTTGTGTTTTAGAGAAAATATATAGCAATAAATAGTGAATTTATCTAATATCCTGCTTTACTTTCAAGCTCTTGCTTCAATGTAAATATGAGTTCATTTGAGTTGGGTCAGATAGGGGCTGAATTTATTCAGAGTTGTATTTTAAGATGTATGTTGTACAATCCTATAGATGTAGTCTTTAATCTATTTAATTTTGACTCGATTCTTATAAAGAACTTACTCATATTATCTTGTTTGGTTTTAGTTCTTACTGTCAATGATAGTGTGTTCATCAACTGATCCTGCACCTGTTGGGGGGGGAGTAAGCGTTAAATTTGAAGTAAAAAGTGACTTGATGCCTCTCTCTTAGTCAATTTCAGAATTTTGTTCAATAAGCAATAAATGGTAATTCAATTGAGTGGGAGCCGGGAATGGTGACTATTGTCAAAACAATGAATCTTTCTTCTTGTACGCTTGCCTATGATATAATGTGGAGGACAATTTTCTCTGTGGAAGTGAGCGCCTCAAGCGCCCACTAACTTTTCGAATATCACAATTTGCAGTATTCATAATTCATCATTTTTACTTTAATTGTTTAACTTACTAAATTGGCATGTTTGATATCATTATTTTTATTTATAGCTTGATTATGATACATATATATGCAACAGTTTTAATACTTAGTACTGAATAGTAACCGAGTTACGTGTTGTTCTGTTTCAGAGACAATTCCAGTTTCAGAAATACTGACGTGTTCCTCCGGTAGACGGAGCGATGAATGCAGCAACTCCTCCTCATCCTCTATTGTACAGTAACTCTTGTTTGTCCACAGACGGCAGCAGGACTCTCCGTGTTCTCATTGTTATAACTCTTTGCATGATATAGTTAAGATTTCATAACGGGCATGTGAATACATTAAGTATTACAACTTGAATTTGGATTGAATAAAGCTTGAGGTTTATGTGAAAAGTTGCAACTTGTCACTAAATCTAGCCGCTAGATTTAGTGACGTGTTAATGTGGTAAAGATTTTAAGAAGTAGTTTCAAATCATAGTTGTAACTCAAGTGTTGTAAATTGTCGCGGCCATTGTTGTTATTGGTGTGTTGTCTTGTTTAGTTTCTTGTGTGAATGTCGTGATGTGTGGCCGACTTTCTCCACCTCTGTCTATGTGGCTGACTGTCTCCACCTCTCTCTGTCTATGTGGCTGGCTGTCTCCACCTCTCTCTGTCTATGTGGCTGACTGTCTCCACCTCTCTCTCTGTCTATGTGGTTGACTGTCTCCACCTCTCTGTGGATGTTTAGATAAGATATGTGCCTTACTGTTATCAACAGAGTCTTTAGTATTTGCATTGCTGTTGTGTTTCCCTGTCAAACGTAATCTTTGAAGTAAAAGTTTATACAAAAACTCTTTTTAAGTACAATTTTGAAATGGTGTCTCCTCTTAGTTTTCTGAAAAGTTCAAATGTGTTTTCTTTTGTTAAATGTGAAACTTTAATTTTTTTTTAATTACTTCGCCGTTACAACAAGAATCCTGTGCCCATTTTAGTGGACTAATTTGGAATATTTAAGAAATATATTTCATACAAATTTATTGCTGTTTTGAGATTATGATGAACGTGCTATTTGTGTGTGAATCAAATTAAGAACTGTGTGTTTATATTTATTGTCCTCAGTGATTGGTTGGAACAAACTTGATCAAAACCATCAGTGGGTTTATTTTACTTTCAGGAGACTTATTCCTCGTTTATAAAGTCTGGTGTAAAGCTACCTGAAGAGATTAGACAGTAATTAGAGTTATAGTAATGAGAAGTTTACAAAATGTAGTTACACAGTACTCGCCAGGGCGGCGTCGTGGTACTACCGGCCCCAGTTTGCTTCTGATTGGTGGCTA
>JAQFYQ010001346.1:0-13499 GCA_034694885.1 Buchholzia appendiculata | reverse complement strand
AATGGTTAGAGCGTCTGTTCTGTCAGTGCGGGAGATCCGGGTTCGATTCCTGGTTCTGGCATAATGTTTTACTCGTGCTTGGAAGAGGGCTTGTTGTAACGGTCTCTTGATATCTCATCTACAACACTAGTGTTTGTACTAGTATTCGTGCTAGTATTTGTGCTAGTGTTTGTGCTAGTATTTGTGCTAGTATTTGTGCTAGTGTTTGTGCTAGTGTTTGTGCTAGTGTTTGTGCTAGTGTTTGTGCTAGTATTTGTGTGTTAAATGACTTATAGTCCAGTCAGTTTAGCACTCGCTTCGTGTACAAGAGCTCATGGGGTCCAATTCCAGGCCAGGATGTGCTATCGGTAGCATATCGGCAAAATTTATGCCACGTGTCCATTCTTTATCAAGCAGTTGGTACTTGAAAGGCTAGGTAGTAAACTGACGTGTTCGCCTCGGAAACTAAAATCGTGTAGATGAACCTTGTCAGGCTGATGGTTATAGTAGGATATCAGCGCAGGCAACCTCAAATATTCAGATACACAAAATACGTTGCTTGCTCTTTGTGCAGAATTATCCGCCTGTCCGTTGAACGTTTGCATTATCAGTTTTGCTGTTCATAGCATTCTGCAGTTACTGCAGGATGCTATGAACTATGCTGCTTATATTAAAGTAGATGATTTGTAAACACCCTCTCTATAAGCATCCCTGTAAATGATAGCGGATATGCTCGACCTGTTGCTTTTTATGCGAAGTTTTGCTGAAGCTGAAACTAGAGCTGACGGAAATAACAAGCCGCAAGGTCTGACACATGAATTGACTTTGGGATTTCCTAGTATCCATAACGACACGACAAAGAATATTGCAACACATCAATCATTCAGTTATCCCTACGACAGTTTCTGTAAGCCTGAATTTCGATCATCGTTCCAATTTTAAGTCGTTGCGTGTGGATCAGGCTAACACTGGTGATGGATGAACATGAAGTGGGCTGACATTGTCCAAGCAGTGTAAGCGGTAGTTGCGAAATTATTGGACATAGTCTATTTGTAATGATTTCATTCTAACAATCAGTTTGTTTGCTTCAATCGGGGGCTACTAAGAACATATGGCTAAATTGACCGAGATGTATGTTAATTCAATTTCAAGTGCATTTGCTAGTGTTTGAATGCATTCATAACCTGAAACAACCATACCTACAATCAACCTGTAATCCAGCTGCTCATAATATTGATAGCTCATACCATAGGTCTGTCAAACTAAGAGAATCATGGTTATTCAACGGTACTAAATTCTAAAATGATTCTATGAATTTCAATGTTTCTCTCCTTGGGATAAGCACAGGGATTCATTACCATTGCACATTCGTTATCACTCTTTACTTTAGAATAAGATTTTCTAAGTGTTAACCATGGCCTCACTTTTTAGTAGGGTTGCAATTAATCGCATGCTATTAATTTGTTCATCGCATGTCATTAATTATAATTAAACATTAAATAATTTAATTATAATAATAAATGGAGTAATAAATTAATTAATTAGCTAATCATTTATTTAGTTGTGCGCAAAAAATGGAGTGCTTGTATTCTACATAGCCTAATCGTTGTTAAGTAACAGCAACTTAACCGGAGTTATTAAATTCAAAAAATTATGTAATTATTTATGTGTATAACTGTTTCTTTTACTAACCAAGATGTGGCTATTGAGCCTACATTCATAATGCTAGTTATGTTGTGATACGTTATCAATGATGACAAGTGATAACGTAAAAAAATTAGTTGCAGACATTACATACTTGCAGCTTAAAAGAGTCATATCAATTTGTTTGTTTAATTTTATGTCATTTACTTGTTTTCTATCCCAAACCTAACGCTAACCAATCCTAATCCTGGTCCAGACATAGTCGGTGACAAACCCTAATCTGGTGAACAAAATTTAATTTAATTTAATTTAAAATCGTCTTTCGGCATGTGGGCTAAATAAGATATTAAAAATGAAACTGATCATTTTCGAAACGATTATATCTACAAGCTTATTTTGCGAACAGTTTCGGGAAATCGATCAAACTTAATAGTGATACATGATTAATATTATGGATGATTATGGTATAATTAAAGTTCGGTACGGTACTTTGAAAATCCGTTAACGCAAGCGTTAACGTGAATTAACTAGCAGCCCTACTGTTTACATTTACTTGCCGACTGTTTGTGATGCATTGTAGTGCGATTTAATGCAGGTTTATGATCATGATGAAGTAAACAATACTAATATTATTAATTATCCTTTAATATACTGAACTTTGGGTTTATCTGTGTCCACTGCTGAACAGTTCAGACACGGCACTGGAAATTAATAGTCGTTACCATGCATAGGCGACAATGCAGAGGTCCACAGTTTCCCAGCTGTCTAAGGTGAATATAAATGGACGTAAGTCTCAAGCCAGGCTCGCCATGGCTTCCAATGTGTCGTCGGTAATTGTCTGTTATTGATCCGGTGCACATTCGCGATGAAGTTTCGTCCTCCAGGACAACTGACACCACGCTATCTGCCATCAGTAAGGAATTGTCACGTGACACATATGCATGTCACATGATCACTGACTGCAGAGTGGAGGAGAGATGAGACTTCGAGGAAGGGTCGAGCCAGAATCGATTTGAAGAAAATGATCGGCACATAACGGCAAAAAATAATAATTGATGACTATTATATTATGAAATCGACCCTAGAGACGAAAATAGCAAAAACAATGCGATCAAATATTTATTTATTTTTCTTTCTGAATAAAATAATTCACTGAATTCGTCTTCGATTTCTAAGACTGGAACCTCAAAAGCAGAAAATTAAAATTACTAACGGGCACAAGAGATACTTGAAGTAAGTTAAATAATACCGACAATGCAGCTGAACATTACATTCCACTTGATTATCATAAACTGCTTTATTACTGGTGGTCGAAAATTTTTTTTAAATTTAACACCTTTTTGCGAACACGTCTCAGAAGAGCTTGGTGACTTTGTAGCACCTGCAATGCGTGGGAGAGCGAAATCTTTTATTTATGTTAGCGATACGCGAAATTCGGTCAGCTAGGGTGACACAGAAACATTGCGACAGTTATTAATGACTGAGGCGCAGGTGAAATTTACACCGAGATGCTTATGAATCTTTATCAACGATAATCAACAGGATCAATCTTGCATCATTTTCATAATCCTCCATCTATAGCAATATTGAATTGTCAGACAATTCGAGATCGATCATTTCACAAGTGAAGGGTACCAGACCTTAGGATCCTGTACAAAAAGGTTCAAAATTTTGCTTATTTTAATATGAAACTAATTCAACAATGTGCTGCGTGAAGCGTGCCAGCTAACTCGAAGGAAACGCATTTAAATATTAGGCAACAAAATATTATTTAACACTCCTCGATGGCAGTTCGTATTCAAATGCCGAGTGAAATGCACATATGCAAATTATATTGTCTGAAGAGTTGTTGGCTGTTTTGCTCATTTGTCTAGGCTTTTTTCTGTTTATTAATTTGACTTGTATATTGTTTCTTTTTGTGCTTTCTGTTTGGCTGTCAATGTTTGGCTGTTTGCATTTTGACGAATAAAGATTATATTAAAAATCACCTGTAAATCTCTGTACATTAGACTACTAAAACGTTCGAACGTTTGGATCATTTTCGTTCCTGGCTATCCATCTTCGAGAGGAACATTTCTAGGACTTTAAGTGAATTTCTTGTAGAATGCTATTGCATACACCGAGATTAAATAATTTTAATCCGAGTTATTTTAAATTTTAGGGGGTTAGGAGAGAGGACCAATTTTTTTCGCTCTCCGCGTTTTGCTGTCGTTGATGACAATGTTTTAGGGATGACTCTAAGAAAGGTTGCTGCTTTAAATACTAGTGTGCTAATTGTATTTTGTGTGAAGATGTTTCTCTGTTACTGTCAAAATCTCACAGTGACCTATAAGTTCTAGTGATTTTTTAAAATAATTCAATCAAATTGTAATGGAAATTATTAGCAAATGAATCGGCGTGCATGATAATTGGAGTAAGATTCAATGTTAATGCCAAACGTATGACTGTTGATAACCAGTATCTGGTTTTTAAAACAGAATATAGTTGACTTTTGTAAAACAAATTTACGGTTAATCATCAATCAAGAAGATATGTTTTTCACATACAATCGAACGCTATACTTGGAAGACGTATATATTGCTTTAGCCGATTAGCATGTTTAGATCTTTCTACGTTCAGTCGTCTGTATTGTCGTCAATTTATTGTTTTTTTATTTCATTTTTTTGGTATTTTTCTCTGCTACTCGATTGTGTGAAATAAAGCTACATACCTATGTGAAACAAAATCTATTTATCGAAATTTAGTCAGATACTCATAGGATTAGTCAGTTTCAAAATTTAATACACTGTGTTATAAACGACACAAACAACGCCTAATCCCTAACGGGAGATTTATCTTCACAGTTTGACCCCGTGAACTTCATTGCTCCAGTCACCGAACGACACGGCGGCAATTAATAACAAGAGATACATCGATTCAATATCCATAGTATACACAGAAGTTGTTTCGCTATAACAATTTAAACGGACGCAATGCAATTCCACTTTGGTTCGTTTTGATTGTGTGATTCATTCGTATTTGCGAGTGAAAGATACAAAGCAGAATAAACGATTAGTTCAGTAGACCGTGAATGGAAAAATAGAAAACATTTCAGAGTCCTGTTGATCAAAACAGACCAGTAGAAATGCGTAGTAGGTCTACATAGTCCTCGTTTTTGAATCTTCAAATGTAATTATTGAATCTATGAATTTCAGGACAATACAACCAAATCTGAATTCTTTAATATAGAGTTATTCGCATCACGAGAACGCGGTTTGGACTAATAACTATGTAAATATATTTAATTATCAATGATTAAAATTATTTTGAATTACACAAATCGTTGTTCATTAATGTTCTGTTTTCAGGCATGGCTTCAATCTTCCCATCTATCTATCTTCTGCTCTTTTTTATATTTTCATAAGGCTTTTCTCTAAACTAAGCCAGTAAATGAATTCTAGATCGACCTCTGCTTCTTCCCTTGCATCTTGCCTTCTGACACATCCTTAACCATCCTCCTTCACGTAATACATCTCCAATCCAGTTATTTTTTCCTTACTACAATCTATATCTCCAGTCCAGTTTATTTTCTTCCTTACAACCATCTACATGTATACTAAGGTTCTCTTCTCTCAGACACTTGTATACTTCTCGTTACGTGTTATTTTGTCCTTCTAACTAACTTTCGTAGTGCCACTGACCTACTAGTGCCTTCACTTATCGTTTCTTTAGAGATCTATTAGGCATGTTTTCTCCCTCGTAGTCTAACAAATGCTTCTGTAAAAGTGTGGGTCGAAATATTCGACATGAAAAATTATTATTAAATAAATCAGAATCAGAAATTAACGAACTGGTATTTAAATCTTGTTAACTTATGAGCAGACTTTTCATCATGAAAATCAGGCAATGCCCATAGCAAGCATTACACTTGAGTTCTTTAAAAACGGAAGTATGAACAGTTAATGATAAGCATTCAAAATTATGTTGCAAATCACAGCATGTCAAATCAGACTCATATGTATTGTTTAAAAAGCTTTTTGCGGATTTTTTGCCTAAGTATTTCAAATTGTCTGCGCTACAAGTTGCGATGTAAAATAATGAATTATTTTACCCAGGTTAGTTTTTTTACGGTTTGTTGCACCATACGTGGATGCTGCGGTCGGCATGCGCTTCGAGTAGCTGGAAACTTTTGTATGGCGAAGGACGTAGCGTGGTCGGTCAAGGTTAAGTGGCAGTTGACGTCGTCAGCGCTAAGCGTCCAAGACATGCGACAGTCGTATGCACCGCCGCCGCTGAACGGCGTCACACATTGGATCTAATTTCTGCGTAACGGAATGAGCTTAGGATAGCCTATGTAATAGTAATAATGATTGATCGTTGAAACTTTTATGATATAATATGCACCTAATGGTACAATAATGTTTAGGGTTTAAATGAATTCGGCGCGCGTTTAATGTAATTGTATTCGTTTGTAATATAAACTTTCACAAGCAGCATGATTTTTATTTACGGCAAGTTGAGAAATTATAGTACAAATCGGATAATATAGGATGTTATGATACTTTGCTTTAAATGCAGCATACAACATTCGTGACAATTATACAATTATCTAATTGTGGATTATATCTAATTTCGCAAATTAAATAGTTTCCAACTACTTTCGTATACAATATACAGTAGTATTCTCTGATATTCGCTACATCTCCGTAATTGGGCATGCATGCGAATTGACGCAAAAAATGCTGTTACCTTCAATGCTTTTATCTACGCCTGCGTCGCGGTTTATGTGATAGACATTTTGCTCAGATGGTGACGTCACGTTAATTAGTCTCTAATCAAATTTAATACGAATAGTGTTGATTATTTGATTATTTTCTCGATGATTCCTGCCATGGCAATGTTGACAAATCGCTCGACGGATAGGGGCTGCTACTCCAGTTTGGATAGAGATGGATTAACAGCTCCGGATGACCTGAGTGGTGGCGGTGGCAAGGATCAAGACCCGGATGAGTTTACGGACGTCGGTGTTCAGTTTCCGGTTCCTCAGTATCACGGCTGTGGGCTCCTGCATCCCCTCCAGACACACTACACACGCCTGGCAAGTTCAAGTCCTGTACGGCACCGGCACAAGGAGTAAGAGATTCATACTCTGGAAATATGTACTAATAAATCTTCATATAAAATTGGAAAAAATCTTGATTCCTATTATTCTTATTTATTAATTTCATACTTTCAAGTACATTGTCTGTTTTTCTCTTCCTCTGTGTCTCAATATCTCTTCCTCTGCATCTCTAGTTCTCTTCCTCTGTATCTCTAGTTCTGTTCCTCTGTATCTCTAGATCTCTTCCTCTGTATCTCTAGATCTCTTCCTCTGTATCTCTAGATCTCTTCCTCTGTATCTCTAGATCTCTTCCTCTGCATCTCTAGTTCTCTTCCTCTGTATCTCTAGTTCTGTTCCTCTGTATCTCTAGATCTCTTCATCTGTATCTCTAGTTCTGTTCCTCTGTGTCTCAATATCTCTTCCTCTGTATCTCTATATCTCTTCCTCTGTATCTCTAGTTCTCTTCCTCTGTATCTCTAGTTCTGTTCCTTTGTGTCTCAATATCTCTTCCTCTGTATTTCTAGATCTCTTCATCTGTATCTCTATTTCTCTTCGTCTGTGTCTCAATATCTCTTCCTCTGTATCTCTAGATCTCTTCCTCTGTATCTCTAGATCTCTTCATCTGTATCTCTATTTCTCTTCCTCTGTATCTCTAGACCTCTTCCTATGTATCTCTAGTTCTGTTCCTCTGTGTCTCTAGATCTCTTCCTCTATATCTCTAGATCTCTTCCTCTATATCTCTAGATCTCTTTCTCTGTATCTCTTGATCACTTCCTTTGAAACTCTAGTTGACAATTTGACGGTCTTCTCACTCTGACCTCAATAGAACGATCTTTGCGCGATATACTCTTTATTCTGTATATAATTGTTCCATTAGCTTTGCTCCTAACTTCGTGTTTCGCGTGAACTTTATACGTATCATGTACTGCATACACTGAACGCATATAGTTCAAGTCACAAACAGTTTTATACAGCGCTGATTTCAGTAGATGACCAATCAGAATTTAGTTATCTCTATAATAAAGCACATTACGTTTGGCTGACATTCCTGATACCGGTGTCACACCGGCTTGTCTGTGTGATCTGACGTCTGCGCTGCTTTAATGTGTTTATGCGAGTCATGATTTCTCAGCATACAAGTAGATACCAATTATTGTTTCCAATTGTTTTATTGTTCATAATTTCCGCGCGTACACAGTGAATATAGTTGAAAATTCTACTAACTAAAATGTGGTTCGAGTAAATCTGCTATTGCATTCAGCATCATTTGCACTGCAATGCTGGGATCACTCGTATTAAAGCGCGACAGTGCTCGTTTTGGTGCTTGTTTTAGAGATAATATAATTATCATCCGAGATTAGTGCATGTTTAGGCGTTGCGACTAATCGCTAAGATTGAACGTTTGGTATCCGTGACGGAGTTCGATTTTATTAGAACAGAAGGTTTATCAGCATATTTGGAACATTAATTTTGTTATATGCTAAATATGTTTTCATTTGTTGCGCAGATTCCTCACTCTTTATTTGATTCATGTATATGATTTTCAAAAGATTTATAAAATTTCAACAGATACTATGATTATGTCTAAATTGCGCAACAATTTATGTAATAGCCGGTGTTGCCGGTGTACGGGATCGTGACTCTTGAATTGGTCACTGATAATTAGTTCGTGTACATATTTTTTCGTTCTCAAAGCCATCAAGCATGACAAATTTTGGCAATTTTACTACCCTCGCCCCGTTTCTTTCAGCCCGAATTTTCAATTTAATTCTTATTTATTTGTTTATTAACATATAATGAACACATAGAGAACAATACGCTGAACTTTTAGCTCTACTCTACAGTCTACACTTAGAGTGCAAACACTTGTTATGTTCTTTGGAGTTTCCGCAAGGTAATTGATAGCTTTGTGTAGAATTGTCTGGGAAAGGAATGAAAATTAATCATATCGATCTTTTTTCTGACTTTGCATCGGCATTTGATCAGATGTTTCGTCGCTAATGAAAAATGTTTTTTCTTTCTCTAGCGATGAGACATCGCGATCATCCTCCCTTTCCGTCCCCCACTGTGTGACATTATGCGTGAAACGGTGAAGGCAAATACTTGCGAACATTCATACTTAAAGTTTTAAACCTTTAGTAACTTTCATGGATGGGGAGACTATTATTGTCAAGATAGATAAAAAAAATAATTGCAATTTTAATTCCTGTAATTTTTACTCTTAAAAATATTGCAAAAAGTATCTCTCTCCGAATTTAAACACCATCTTGAATAAACACTTGGCGAATAAATAGAAAACGATCTGCACAAACGTTTCCATCGCAAGACAACAGCAATTGTTCTGAAGTGGTTTCTATTGTATCTGAATGTGCAAGGTCAACATTCTGCTGTATCCTTACATTATTGGCTTTAGATCGCAACGAGAAAGATGGCGCGAACACGTTAGGCGCGAAGACGCAAGGCGCGAAGACGCTTGGGGCGAAAACGCTTGGCGCGAAGACGCAAGGCGCGAAGATGTTAGCGCGCGAAAACGCGAGGCTCGAGATTTGCGCGGGTATATCTGCTCGCAGATTAAGCACTCATCTCTCGTGCCTTATCGTCAATTACTTTCTGCGTCCTCGCGATCAGTCCTCCGCCCCCTCCCCTCCCCTTCACCGTCTCTTTCACCCTCTCGCGGTCGTGTTCATATTAATACAGACATGGAAAAGTTCCGATTATTCGAGTGGCACACGTCCTGCACTACGCCTGCAGCTTGCAATCCCATCACAGTGCAAGAAAACAATAGCGTGTGATTCGAGTATCGTGTTTGTAAACATGACCTAATTTCTACGATTTGGATATGACAGAGCAGCGAAGGATGCTAGGTTAGATAAAAGGTGCTGCTCGAGAGAATAATTTGAGAACAATTTTGATGAGGTTATTTTATGCGATTTCAAATCTGTTGCCATAATATTGCAAGTCTAGGACCGATTGATTTGAGAAAGTATTTGGCAAACGACTGCTGTTGTTGTGTATGACATATCCCATATTCTGCAGCTTCGAGTTATTGACTAGCATGTCACAAGTATAAGAATATTGGCTGTAATTTATTGCCAAAGTTCATTATAAAATTGTATTCAACAGTAAAACTGAGCATTACAAAAGCTAAGTCTAGCGAGCGTAGCTGCAAAAGCTAAGTCTAGATAGCGTAGCCTGACTACAATGATATACAATTGAGTACAAAATTTTATCCGAACGATTCAAAATGACAACTGGGAAACAAATTCTTTCAAGATTGCTTTTTTGTAATCTGTTAGGTAAGAATTGTTCTGTATCGCTGACATCTCTGATTATGCTGAATTCTAGCTAGAAGTAATCGGTCACCTACTTGTATTTCATTCTGATTCTAGTAATTCTGTCCCAACCTGTTTTGCATTGCACTGGCTTTGTTAAAACGTGTACTGATGCGACGCGCGATTTAGATGTACGAGAAATATGTTAAATTTGTTGTACATTTATTCAATCGACAATAAACCGATCAAAGTCACCATTATCCACCAATTCATCATCAATCCATCTGCTTACCTCTTTTCAGTGCACAGCTTTTTCTATAGTTTCTTGTTTTTTTTCTCGCGTTTAATTCAATACAGATAGAAATTTATTTTGATCTCTTTCGCATCTTTCGTTTTGTTTCAATATTTCTTAATTATTTTTCTCTCTCATCAAGTTTATTTCTCTCATGAGATTCTTTCTTTCTCTCATTCTCTCTTTCTCTCTTGTCTCTGTCTCTGTCTCTCTGTCTCTCTGTCTCTCTGTCTGTCTCTCTCTCTCTCTCTCTCACACACACACACACACACACGCACACACTCCCAATCTATCAATCTTTCTAGTGGCTTACCATCCCAGCTCTTTAATTTCTTTCACTTTGTAAGCTTATTTTTAACACTACTTTTTTGCGTATACGGCGACAGACATTTTCATTTGGAGGGGGGGGTCTGAAATTTTTTACGAGCCGGGGGAGTAGAGGCGCAACAAAAAAATTGACGAGCCGGGGTATCGGTGTCACCGGCGCACCAAAACAAAATAATTGTGGGGCTTGGACGCTTTTAGGGGGCAAGACACAGTAAAAAAATGTGCTTTCAAAAATTCCAAGCCCAAGCCCCTAAAACGCGCCGCTTATGATTTTTTTACCTTTTTGCAATTTTCCTCCTATATACTGATGCTGGTTATTACACAAGACCATAAGTGCAAATCTAGTAAAGCTTGAGATGATTGTCCCAGATCACATGCACAAGCGCTGAGAGTCTCCGTGCCCTGCAATGTGGCACAATGCCGCGCGACGCGGCACAATGCCTCTCGAGGCGCCACAATGCCGCTTCGATTTGCAAGCTGACTAGATTTGTCGCGGTCGAATCCCGCTCAGCGGCGGCAGCATCTTCAGATTTATTCCTGTCACTTAAATCTGACGAACGCAAGGTAGTAGTCTAGCAAAGCCACCCCCTACCTCCGGGGCCAAAGTCGCATCCCACCTCCACCCTCCTGCCTCCATTCACGACGCCCTACCCCATTCCCTGCTCCCCCAAGTCTCCACTCCACAGCATCCCTATTCCCTTACTCCGCCAGGCCGTTATTATTTCTCAAGCGATGAAACAGTCACCGCCTCGGCTGGGGTATTCTGCTCGGGAAATATTCTCGGTAAAGACGAGTGGAGATCTATAAACAATAGAGATATCGATGCAATCATAAAAGCTGATTACTGGCATCTGTCAATTTCGTCGTTCTGCCGAACAGTTCGCCATGCTCGCCAGGTTCGAGCATGCGCACCAGGCCCCGATAGGGAAGACAATTCATTCCGCTTCGCTTAACTCTACACCGCAAAAAACAGGTTCACTCTCCATCGCTAATAAAAACGGTTTTCTGATAGCGGGGGATTTCTGTCCAATTGAACAGTCGCGAGGAGCATGCATGGAGGCACGTTTTCAGCATTGATATTTAACGTTGATTTCATCATGTAAAATAATTTAATAAAGAAATCAAAATTAAGTATAAAATCAATTGAGTATCATGCCTGTTACTTAATTATCATTAATGATTATTTTTATTTCATGAGTTACTTTTTTTATTTTATGCTTTTTCTCATGGAAAACAAATAAAGGGTTTGATCTCAAATCATAACGTAAGCACACTTTTGTTTAAGTATCTTGTTTATTACAACTTAAGAGTTTTATAATTCAATGTTTAATATAACAACTCAATACATTTTTATTATCTGCATTTCCTAGTTAAAATTAATTTTAAGTTCTGCATTAAACACAGTGGTTTTTCTTACATTTAAACATGGTGGTTCAGACGTTTCACGTGGCACGTTTATTAGCATAGCATGTTCGAAGCTGAGTTAGGAGCACGAAAGTTATTTCGAGCAGAATTGTATAGAATTTCTACTTGCGCTTTGAAACGTGTAATTTTCCACGCCTGAGATGTGTTTGGCGTAACTGACGAGTTTGCCTTGGCACAAGGCCCCTGATGACCGGTGAGCTGACCATTCCTTGCAATGTACCGCTTCTCTCGGGCTTTCTTTGTATCATTTGCAGGTCCTTATGCGAGATTTAATTATGTAAAAAAAATTAGCATTTCCATTTTTTTGTCAACGATCAAGTCCCCAAATTCAGCAATTAAATCGTTTTTGGGGTTCAGTCCGTGACCCCACCCACCCTTTAAAACGGCTACTTTCATCTTTGCTATGCAATAAATTGAAATCCATTTGCGTTTTTTAAACAAATCAATGTATTTTACTTTATTTTCAATTGCCAGTTAGCGCCTCTATTGCGAAGCTTAATATCACCGGCGCGTTCTATTACTTTCTATTTCGCAGAAATCAAGGTTAATCTTTTTACGCGTTTCCATAATCAATCGAGCGTCTACGTGATGCAGCGCCCAACGCTTCTCCCTTGTGGGCAGGCTTTACGGCCTGAACTTTCAGGCACATGCCTCACTGGCACATGCCTCGCTGAACCCTATATCATTCATCCCGGAGTCACGGACACTGGACCGGTGTTCATAGCGCTTCCAGCTGGGGGACATAAGGATGAAATACCGATATACAGTCGCCATCATTCTAGTCGATGCAAGAATCGCAATGTTTAGTTCATGATGAATAGACTATTGGGATAGTTAGGTTTACTTTTGAGTCCATATCAATAATTAATGTGTTTACAGTGGCCACAATCCGGTCGCAACCTTAACTCCCAAACTCCGACCGATTCAAATTTTAACTTCCAAATTGTAGACTTCACTTTTGCAATTTTAGACTTGCAAGTTTTTACCGAAGCTAATACGTTGCAAATTATGGGCATGTTAATGGTGAGATCAAGTAAGGATCATGATTGCTGACAATCTTAATCTTAATATTAATCTTGTGGTTTTGGTTATGCATTATTTTATTACTAGTTTCAACCGGTGCACCGGTGCATCTGGCTGTCTCGATTGTGTAGTAGTCATTTGGTGAACTTTGTAAGTGGTAGCTAATACTAGCTATCAGTTTCGAATGATGGGTGAGCGACTCAGTTATCAGTGAATGCAATGCTACGTAACATGAGGACTGAACGTTTTACAATAAACACTCACAATGAAAACAGTAAACAGATATGACGCAAAATTAGATGAACCATTTCTGATGCCACCTTGTATCCCGGTGAACACCGGCACCGGGACCCACAGAGGCCAGCCAAATTTTTATTTTATTTTTATTACAATTTTTAGGATTGTGCACAGAATATAAATTCCAACATCGCACGCTCCTCTGCACATTTAGCGGATA